>VZTH01008343.1:0-31729 GCA_013397815.1 Aleadryas rufinucha | reverse complement strand
CATGGTCACCCCAAGACATTTTTAAAGTCTGTCACTTCTTCTAACCAATTAAAAACATTTAAATTAATATTTCTAAAACTTTTATTAACTTTTGGAACTACCTTAGTTTGTCTGTCTTTGATTTGGATAGGTTGGAGAATGGCCAGTACATGTACAATATAGTACAAATACGTAAATTTATGCCAAGCTTATTTCCACAGTTTGAGTTTTGGGACAAATACTGGGTTACTGAATCCCAAAGATTTTTATAAAATGGTTGTATTCTAAATCAGTTCAATGTTAGTATATTCCAGAGAAGTGTGAAAAACCTCATTATGTGATCCCAACTACCACAATAATAGGTTTATTAATTTGAAAGTGTTTTCCTTCATCAGTTCTACAGAGAAATATGTAGAGAAGTCTAAAATCTGACAGAAGATTAAGACAATGAAAAAGATTGTAGTACAATATTGTGTCATATTTTAAGGGATCAGATGTGGTAATACTGAAATTCCTAGGGAGGTTGACTTCATTTTAAAGGCAACTTAGTTACTTCCTAAGACTTAATATATTTTTTTAAAATTAAATATCCAAAATATATTATAATATTAACATTTGAAACATTTAAGGTTTCAAACATATAATATTAATATATTATAATATTAACAGTTGAAACATTTAAGGTTTAAAGATATCTCACAGAACAAAAATTTATCTCATTTGTCGTTTGCATTGAGCTTGAACTGCAAAAAAATCATGGAATCATAGAATGGTTTGGGTTGGAAGGGACCTTAAAGATCATCGAGTTCCAAACCCCCTGCCATGGGCAGGGATGCTACTCACTAGATCAAGTTACCAGTGCCCCATCCAATCTGACCTTGAACACTTCCTGGGATCATAGGAGAATTGTTAGTTTTTCTGGTTTTTTCTTTTCTCAGTTTTTGAACTTATTTTGATGTTTTAGTAGACTGGTGAAATCAGCATAGTGGCCATGTCTCTGCTATATAACTGGTTTGCAGTAGAGTCCTAAAAAGATTGATCAGTGCTGTTGCTATCAGTGAGGGAGTTGTGGTGGTTTGGAGCATTTCTGAGAGGCAAACAGCAGTGTCTCCTGTTCTTCTCCACTCTCAACAGCAATAATATCTCAGAATAGCAAACACAGCTATCTGTCCAAGTCCCATCCTCTCTGTACATTCCTTCTGTCCTAGTCTTTCTTTCTTGAATAGGATCTATATTGCTTTCTGAAGAGCTGTGAGTTCTAACCAGCAACATGTCATTAGGTCTCAAAAACCTTTTTTTCTTCTATAAAATTTTCTGGTTTTCATCATAAAACTGTCTTTCATCCTTCACAATTTGAATTGCCAAGGTGGTTGACTATTAAAGCAATTTACCGATGTGTCTCTTCATACTCATGAAAAAATGTGTTCTGCAAAATGCTTTACAGTCCAGGTTATCTGCTTGTCCACAACAGGAGCCCAGCAAGGCCATGCCACAGGCCACTGCATTTGCGTTGTCTGCACTCAGTTCTACTCCGGTGCAAACACAGCTGCCAGAGGGACATGAACACCAGTGCAGACTTGGGAGGGCTACTGAGCCAAGTACCAGAACCACTGTGTTTTATTGAGTCACCTCAGTTTTCCTTTCCTTGTTCCTGTTTGTTGTGGGCTTGCATTGCTTGTTGTTTCCAAGCTGAATATTAAGACTGCTGGAATACAGTACTTTTGCAGAATGCATTTGTTTTTCAGAAGTTGTATGGCTCAATCTTTTTAAATTGACTCATGATCAGTGTATTTCATAATTATTTTACTTGCTGAATACTATTTCAAATTATTTTTATATTTATTAATATGAAGTGATATTAACAATATTTGTACTATGATGCTGCATGCTATTTATTTCAAGTTTTTAAATGGAATTATTTCATCAAGACACCATCTTCTTTAACTCTTGAATAAAAAGAACTTCATTAAATAGATAACATGGGAATTTTATTTCTCCCCATAGATAATGTGGAAATTTTATTTCTGCCCCTTTTGTTTCATTTCAGGTCCTTTAAGTGCAGACACAGACCTTTCAAATCACTATTATGGTACAAACAGCAGTTCGGTTGCAGCTGCCATCCTGGTACCATTCTTTGCTCTAATATTATCAGGGTTTGCATTTTACCTCTACAAACACAGGTATTGTAAATGTTATTTATTCAATAACTTAATAAGCTTTTTGGTTTTATTTTGATAGGTAACCAGAGAACGCAATGCTAAAAACTTTTAAGAATATCTTTGCTCTAGAAAGACAAATATTTCTAGGTATTCCCATGAAGGAGTTCAGTGCAGGGCAGTTCTTAATGGTGTACATTTTGAAAAATGAGTTGCTCTGTTAAGGAGCAAAGACCTATCAACCTTCTTGGTTCGTTAGGCTGAATGAGATTGAAATCTGAGGTCACATGTTCTATTTTTTCATTTTATTGCTTTATTAAATTGAATGTATGCAGCTTCTTTCAAAAAGCTTATTAGTATTAATTATACAAGCTGAAAAATCCATAAATTCCATGAGGCCACAGCCCATAATGAGACTACTTACAATATATGCTGAGTCAGCTAGTGGTTACTATTAGAATTGGCACCACTTCAGGCCATATGAAACTTTTATATATCACTAGATAATAGAATAAATCCAACAATGTTGTCTGAAATCTGGTTTAAAGCCTGATATCTGTGTATCTTCTGAAAATTTGTTCATTCTGAGGACTGTTTGCAAAATAGTACTTAACAGGGACATGCTTTTTAAACTTTTGTTCTATAATCATGACACCAAGAGTATTTTGTGATTGCAAGAAATCACAGAGACAAACTGAAGTCCACCATTGCCTTAGATGCAGTAGACTGTCTGCCTACCTCAGCATTAGATGATTTGGGAAAAGCAAATTGCTGTGGGGCTTGAACTTGTGCACTCCAGTTAAAATGATCCATGTCCTGAAATGTAGTATAGCCTTTTGTTGACAAAAACTGCTCAAGGAGAGCTGTCAACTATGTCTTCAAACTTGTTATTGTAAGATGCCTTTCTGATGCCTACAGGTCTGCATTTTCAGACAGCTCCTGTTCTGCAGTTCCTGTTCAGGCATTTGGATCAGAAGAAGAGATGGGATGAAAACGGAATATTGCTTAGAAAGAGGAGGCAAACTCATTAAAAAAATTATATTTTGACATAGGGGTACATTTTGTAGTTTATCCTATGAAATTTATAATGCCCTTCATGAGCAGTAGAATTATGTATTTATTCAAGAGAGATAAAACTCATTCTTTAGACAAGCAACTGTAATCCCTCTGTTAATGGTATGGCTGGTACAGCATTCCAGTCCTGCCTAATTTAATTGCATTATACTTAAAAAAGGAAATATTCCTCATAACTTACTATTTCAAAGAATATTCTTCCTTTTCTTCTATTTTCAATGAATTTCTTCCATTAAAGCACAGTTTTTAGAGGGCATATCACTATCATCACCATCAAAAAATTAACAAGTTGATTAGTGATGTAAAGTAATATATGGTCCAACTTTATTCTTTTCAAAGGAAAGGATGTTCCAATGGAAAGAGAACAGAATCTATAAGTTTTGAAGGGACTTTCTTGAAATTACATTCATGTTCAGAATAACAACATGAAATTTTCAAAATGATGCAATAGTAGTTATGCCCCTAGAGGTTTTCTATAACTGAGAATTTGGAGGTCTTAGGGTACAATTTTATGTTTCTGCTGTGCCTATCTCAGACTAACATAATCTAATTAGAACCAGGGTGGTTAATTTTTTTTTACTCAGTTGTACCTTTTATCTGGCAGACGGATTACTTCAGGAATGAAGACGGCATCTCCATCTTTCTGAGCAAAATTAAAATATATTTAATTACTTAGGAAAGCACCTACTTAACTTCTAAGATGCTTTAGTAGATATAAAATTAAAATATGCAGAAAAGACATTTATGAATAACAGAACTATTTGCATATTGTCAATTTCCATTAGTGATATCTTTCAGTGATAGATTTCCCTGTCTGCTATCCAAAAGAGAATAATTTTATAAGAACAATTTGATTTTCAAGAACTCTTTTCTGAAGTTATATAATGAGATTCTCATTTTTTTTCATTTATTAAGCACCAAGCACTTACATTTTGCACTCTTTTATTTCCTTTCTTGCCCTATTACAATTAAATGTATAAAACAGTAAACTGAAGCTCCTTATTTCTTTAGATACTTCTAGATACTAAGAGATCTAAGGTATTTACAAAATAGTAAAATATAATATCATAGGATATCAAGTCACTGGATGTATCAGAAAATCTGCACAATTCTGGTTTATTTTTCATTTAATTATTGGCTTAATATTTTCTAAGAGAGCTTTGCATAAAAACATGAACGTTCTTGAAATTTTGACATCTTCATGGTGAGAAAATGATCAAAAATAAAAGACTGGTTACTTTCAGTATCATTTGATGCTGAATTGTCAGCATTTATGTGAATATCAGTTAGGATTTGATCAATCTGATTACGTGCGTTTGGACAAGGTATTTAGTAGTTATAGTAGGAGTATTTATGGTGGTAGACAGACATGCTGTGGTAGATCTATCTGGAATAACTGGAGTTGCAATCACATACCTGAAGGTTACTACCACCAGCAGTGCAAGATATTCTGGACACTTGCTGTTGTAAGTAGACAGAGTGGAAACATTAGAATGTTTATTTAAGGGTTCCTAATGTTATTTTCCTGTCTTTTTTTTCGCAGAACAAGACCAAAAGTACAGTACAATGGATATGCTGGACATGAAAACAGTAATGGACAAGCTTCATTTGAAAATCCCATGTATGACACAAACTTAAAACCCACAGAGGCAAAGGCTGTGAGGTTTGATACGACTCTGAACACAGTTTGTACAGTGGTATAGCCTTCAGTGCCCAATATGACTGATTCATAGCCATACCTCTGATGGACAAGCAGTAATTCCTTTGGTGCCATATACCAGTTTCCCTTCTCTTGGCTTTGCTGCTGTAATCTTTAACATCTTCTGTCAGCCTACATGCAGCTAAATTTTCTGGTAAAAACGTGTCAGTCTTCGGGGGATCAGACAAAGAATATTTTTTCATCTTAAAGTTGGATCAAAATGCCTGGCTGCATCTGCTTCAAATCAAGGCACATTTTAAGGAAGACTGCCAAGTCATGCCAATTTGTCATATTTAATGCCTCAGACTTTCATATTTGTATGCGGCTGGATGCCTTTCAATGCGTTCTTCTGGGCACTTGGAAAAATCCTTTGAGTACTGTGACAAATGATAGCACCAGAGATTATCCCCGGGAATATTCTGAAGAAATAAAGCTCTCTTGAAGGAGGAGACAGCCTTCCTTGAGGATGCATACACCTGCAAATGCTTTACCATTGAAATCTTGCTAAAATTAGGGAAACTTACAGTGTATTTCATTCACAGGGCAGTTTTGCCAATTCCCCAATCAGCCGTTAATATTGCAAAATATTAATGCACAATTTTTTTGCACTAGGGTGTAATGGCTGACTGAGTAAGATACTGGTAAAAATATACAGGGTTTCTACACACTGTCCATTGTATATAGACATTAACTCACTCTTTGCAAAGCAAAACATTCCACAATAAATTTTCTTGGAATATTAAATTAAGCCCCATGCTTAGCACCAGTTAAAATCTTGTGCAATAGAGGATAATGTTTCTTCTGTCAATTTTTGACTAAATTTCATTGTAAACATGATTACAAGTCACTGGAAACTTTCAGCTAGAACAAGAGCCCATTTCTAAGAAATTTTTATTGTCACTATTGTTTTCTTCAGAAATCAGTCATCAACCATTGTCAGTATCATAGTATTTAACAGCAGGGGGGTTAGCAGCTATTGCTGCTTGCCGTGTACAAATGTGAATAGTAATTTATTTTAGATAGCTCATAAAGCCTGTGAGCTTGTGCTCATAATACAGTCTTCCCTCTTCCATTTTTTTTCCAATTTTTCCTTTAATATGACATCATTTTCTGATGTTACATGGAACTAAACCACATTACAGTAGCATATATAAGCCCAATGCAACTTGTCTATAACAAGTTGTCATTCAGTTTCTACTTTGAACAAAGAGAAATATTCAACTATCTTTGCTTTCTGTTTATTTTAAAAATTTTTAAACACACTGCTTACTGCTTTTCTACTTACACAGTTTGACAGAGACATTTATACATATAAAGTTGAGTAATCATTAACATTTGCATAGAATTAGAGGTTTTATTGAATGAAAACAAACAAAAGTGCTGTTGGGCAGATTAATGAAATTGAGTTTTAAAATTATGAAATGATAGTAAATAATGAAGCAAAATCTGGGTTTAGTCATATGCTTTGAGTTCAAAAAACAGGAAAGTCATTTTGATTTTCTTCTAATTTAGGGCTGATTTTTTGATGCTATTGTTTTATTTTAGTTTTCTGAATTTCAAAATGTCCTAATGTCCAGTTGCTATCAATGTGTGTTGAAAAGTTTTTCTGAACTCCATATGTGTGTAGGTCTGGCTGTTATACACAAAACAAAAAGGTAAAATAAACCCAGTAACAGGTTTTTCAGCTAATGTTGCAGAACACAATGAAAATTTCAAAGGTAACCCTTGGTCAGCTTAACAACTACATCTGTTAGATGAAAAATACCAGCAATATAATACAGTATTGTAGGGCCTCCAGCTGTTATATTCTTCATATGAGCGAGAAACTCTCAAAAAAATTTAATAAATAATACTTTCCAGTCAGTTCATTATTCATTTTGTTAGTAGTTTTTGGCTTTATTTTTTTGTTTGTTTCTGAAGTTATTGTGCAGTAAGTTTCATTTATCTGTCCCATCTCAGAGCCCTTGACATTTCCTGAGAAATAACAGTCATCAGATTAAAGTTGTTGTCCTGATCCTCCCCCACATAGAGGAAGTTGCTTGGCAAATGAAGAGCTTCTATAGGAAGAGTGGGCCAGGGAGGGAAGCTGTTGTCCAAGTTAAGTTTCTGACAGGTGTTCAAAACTGACATTACTGCATTAAAATTCTTTCTATAGTGGCAATGGCAGAAAAAAATGGAGTTTTGAAAACAAAATACGTAGCTATTATTGATGTTTTCTACTCCTCTCATTACAGTGTATTCTTCAGTGCCCTGTCTCACTATGACCACCAAGGAATGTGTTGGAGGATAGAAGAGAATAGTTAAATGATTTGATCTTTTGTATTAGAAAGTCCAGATTCCATGAATCCATTATTCAGTGGTTCATTTTGGGAGGTAATGTAACGATTGCTTATCCTGAGTGAGTGTTCGATCACAGACACTCAAAAGGAGCACACTGACAAAGAAGAAGTTGGCTTGTAGTGTTAATTAAACAGGAGCTTCACACTGTAACCCAAATAAAACAAAAATATCACAGTTTAATCAGTTCTGTCCACACCTTTCAAATTCCTCTCCTTCTCTGCTATGTTTGAGTCTTCTGTTCAGGTTGGATCTCCTTCTCCTGAAGTTATTATACAGAGGGCTGTGTATGCCTGCACTTATATATGGTGCTTCTTCAAAGTGAGACTCTTAAGATGGTGTGCAGTGGCTGGGTAATGGCAGCCAGGAAATCTTTTTTTTTGAGATATATGCAGAAGACTTTTCCCCCAGCGTTGACCAGATCATTATGACAGGCTAATAATACATGCTCTATATTTTTTTTAAAAAACAGGTTATGTGCTTCAAAGCTGTTAAAAACTGCTGCTTGTATCACACATCTTGCCTTTCTCCAGGCTAGCTGCAATAATTTTTTTTCTTGTGTAAAATATTTTGTAAACAAAAAAAGCTGTTATTAAAAAAATAGAAAAAAAAAGTTGGGAGGGTGAGGGCGGGGGGACTGGGGAGAACGCCGGCATTATGATCAAGTCAATCTAATTTTCATTCCCACTATTCCATTCTGCCATTTCACTACATGCTGCTGTGACATGAAGTAGGTGCAAAAGAACTTTTTGTACAGAGATATATTTTTTATGAAGAATTTGTAAAATTATTAAATATGCTGTACTTTTTTGATTAATGTAGGTAAATTGTTAAAAATAAATGTTTTTACAATACAAAAAGAAATTGTAATTTTCCCAATAATGTAAAATTTACCATCTTTAGCTGATTTTCAGTTCTGATCCTATTACACTTGTATTAATATTAAAGTGGCCTGTTAAAAATAAAAAGTATTCTCTTTGGAAAAACAACAACAAAAAAACCAAACATAAAAGACTGTAATATAGCCTGTGCAATGCCACCTACCTTGAAAGCAAAATCAGAGTTCTAATTAAATATTTAATTTTAGATTTTCCTCTGTTGTGTGACCTATTCTTATCAACTTTGTTCCTTCTATTTCCTTTTGTTTTTAAATCTCAGATACTGATTTTTCATTACATAATGTTTCAGTAGAATCTTAATCTTGTCATTTTATATTCCCAAGCATTATGTAACTTGGGAAAAAAAATTCAGAGGCTGTCTAGTGAGCTGGGATTTACCTCCCATTACGTTACAGATTCAGATTTTAAAATGAGACTTAAGCTATTTGGTTGTTTTATAAAAAAATGACTGGTTCATTCTTTCACAAGTCTGCATCCAACTCATGGAACTGATGGATCACATGGAGCCAGAGGTATTTCCAATTTTAACATCTGAGAGCTATTTCTTCAAATGTACATACTTCAAATGAAATAAAAATGTTTTTTAAAATGTTTTTATACATAAAGATAGACACAAATATATACATATTAGTGTTTTCAGAATCAATATATGAAATTCTAAACATTTAAAAAAATATCTTAGTGTGTATTCATGTTAAAAAAAATTGAATTTATTTACTTGTTGACAGCTTAACAAAGAGTCAGTCTTCAAGAATATTCCACCCATTATTCCTTTGGGAAACAGTGGTAGTTTAGGAGTGTGGTTCACTTTTAGAAAACACTATGATATGTGCATGTCCTTGCTGCCTTTCTCATCTTCACAATCTGTCCTTCTGGTGATATGATATCTTATAAACAGGTGTTAAAAGTTCCCATCTCTCACAAGGATCTGACCATCCTTCTGACACAAAGCTGTAAGCTGTGATCAGTAACACTATCAGTGCAGATATTGAGGCTCTATCTGACAGGGAGTCATGATTTTTACCTCTTCCACAAATGGGAGTCTAAATATGCTAAACAAATGACCTATTCTTTTCACTGTTGCCAAATTGCAGTGGCAGCTTTTAAAAATTATTTCCCCTTATGATCTATTGGAAAATGTAGCATAGTATATCTAATTTCAGATTCTACAGAAACCATTTATAGAAAAGAGACATTTTCTGGGTGTTGAGGATACAGTTATGTAAGAGCCACTCTCGATTGAATATGTAAAGAATGAACGAACGTATTTTCCAGCTGGCATCTACTACCTTTGTAGCAGCAGTGAGTGCATAAACAGTATCAAAGCATAACAATTGGTATGATTTACTCAGAATGGAAAATGCTTTTTTTTTAAAGCTGCCTATAATTTCCAAATCCAATAAACTACATTAAATACGCTGCTGCCTGCTCTATCACAATTACTAACTTGAAATCACAATCATATGGCTCAATTCTTGAGAGAACTGGGGTTGAAAGGTGAAAGAAGAAGGTCTTCTGCAGGATACTGCCATTAAAAAAGTCAAATAAATTGTTTTTAAGCATATATCTGTAATGCACAAAAAGAAAACAAGAAAGCAATCACAGAATAATAGAATCTTAGAAAGGCATGGGTTGGAAAGGCCCTTAAAGATCATCTAGTCCCTGCCATGTGCAGGCACACCTTATGTGCTTTAGGGATTCAATGTAAAGGCCTTTATTTTTTTAGAGTAAAGCAGTATTACAGTTTGAAAACCTTACTGCTGACATTTCAAACACGAAGTGGTTTCCACGAAAGAGCACAGGATTATAGTCTGAACCTCACTATGGACACTTTAAAAAAAAATCAAAAAATGGTTGACATATGACTACTGATTAATTATCAGAACTTGATTACATATGATAGGAGGAAGTAGAAGATCCTCCTAAGCAGTTATACATCTACTTGTTTATATAAAGTTATAATTATACTAACTTACAGATATATGTAGTAAGTATATAGAAATGTGAAAAAGCTTGGAGCCTAATCCACCATAGAATTTGGGCTCAGTTTTTCAGTGTTTAACTTCCAGGTGTGTTTGTTGCTTGGCAGAAGCTTCAGCAACAAGCTGTGTACCTACAATCCATGAAAAAATGGGAGAGGTAAGATTTTGCATGTAAGTTCCACAGAGCCCAGCAAGCTGAGTGGAGCTAGCTGAACTAAACAGAAGGAAATACTAAGGCAAGAGGAATGCTTAAATATCTCACTCTTGGCCTGAGGAACGTACAAGTTTTCACTGGGATTCATAACAGAAGTCACTCAAAGCTGGGCAGATTAGTCATATCAGTCATAGTTTTGTATTTTTTTTTTTTTTTTTTTGTCTAGAAGCTCCAAAACACGATGGAGAATCAGTTAGTGTTCCTTTTCCCCTTTACACCCAAGAGTGTACTGATTAAAGTCAAATTAAACATTTAGGATCAGAGGTCAAAATCTTCTTTAGATTAAGGAGAAATACAGAGTTGTTAACCATAACTAAGATTGCTACAAGCACTCAGCTGCTAAAAGCAGGTCCTGGGAAATTATAAATACCTCCTCCTCCCTGCAGGGCAGTATTTGATATAGTAAAAATTTTGAATAATTCCTTTTGGATTGTGCCTTGCAGACAAAATATGTAAGGAGGAAGAATCCTTTTAACCATGATGTAGGTAAATTAGCATGAAGAATAAAATTGTGTGCCTGGTGGTCTACACATGAAGAAACAGTGGCTGGATTGAATATCAAAACATCCTCAAAATAAAGTGTTTTGAGGATATAAATTTTTAATTTAGGAAATGAATGTCAAATAGAAACTATAGACCTCTTTGACTCTTAGTGTGCCAAAAGTTTGAGTTTGCCCATGCTGTGGAAGAACACAAGGAAAATTTCCTTAACAGAAAAGATTACACAGAAATGCAGTATAAAAGAGCACAATCCCATGCTCAGGAACATTCTCTGACACTGCTATATTTTCCAGTATAAATACAGTCTTACAGATTCGAGAGGCTCTAAATGCTGAATTTGCTCACCAAAAATGCTCATCAAAACGAGCTCTATTATTATCCTTCTATAAAGGCTAATAACCATCTGATTTGGAAACTGTAACTAAAATAGAATAAATGCTGCACCTTTGATGAGGAACGTTCTCCTTTTGTGTGTAATAAGCATGAGAAGAAGAGTGTCCAGAAGAGTGAAGGTTTTGACATACCTAGCAGAAGATCCTGCTAGATCAAGTTTAGTTATAGGTTAGGTGAGAAGCTGCTTGTTCTAAAACAGCTGTAGATAAATCCAAACCCCAAACATGGCCAGCTGAGACACTCTAAGATACTGTTGAAGAGGGATGTACTAAGTTGTACCTCCATGGATGTGGTGTCTCAGTAGAGGCTGTTGGGGCAGTGTGGAGACAATCTGGAATTTACCACAGCTCTACTGAAGTCCTTTAGTTGCACTTTCCTCTTATATGTCTTGACTATCCATACCCAAAATATCCACATAAATAGAGTTTAACAGTTCAGGAATCTAGACTGAAGGTGAAGATGTGCTTCAGCAGGCTAGTGAAGAAGAATGTGTTCTCCATCTGGCATTCTGGAGGACGCTGGTTTTTGACCTAGGTCATTAGGTAGGAAAAATAGGTTTGGGAAAGGAAACAAGAAAATGTGAATCAGAAGAGGGGGATATGGAGGAAGAGTCTTCTGTTATTCGTCTCAAGGATTCCATAGGACACAGCACTTACACTGGGTTACAGTGGTTAGCGACTCCATGTAGATACACTCCTACAGCAGTAAAACACACGTGAGTGTACCAAGTCACAGAGAACAGACCTGGCTGAATTATTCATAGGCCTCAGCACGGCAGTAGTATGGCAACCTGGTATAGAGCTCCTCCACCAACCTGAACAGTTGCTGTTTTCCAGATGGACTTGAGATAAGATTCTGGATCCCTGCTCATACAAAGTGGCTTACAATAACAAAGAAAAGATAATTAGAGTGATTCACATATTCTGTCTAATATGCTTCTTTCACAGAGACATTGAAGAAGACGTCTTGGTCATAAGAGGGGTTGACCTGAGAAGCTATGCGGAGATGGGTTGTCAGGTTTGGTTGTTATGAGAGGGCAGAAGGATGAGGCTCTGATTAGAGCTCTCTGGAAGTAGAAAAATAGTCAGAAAAGGTGGTAAGGGGTCAACTGTGATAAGGGGTCAACTGTCAGTCCTGATGGTTTTGTTGATAGAGTCATAAGGAAAACAAGATGGAGGAATGCACCAAGAAGCATGAGAACAAGGTTGTTCAAGAACCCCTTGGTCTGGAAAGGTTAGATGAAGAAATTCCTAGAGCTCCTGAATCCCTGAGAGAGGCTGGGGATCCCTCAAAACAGCCAGGTTTAAGCTGATCATCCTGACATTGCTAAAAAAATGAAATTAACAAATAGGAGTTCACTTCCCCTTCTCTCCCTCCCCCTTCCAGCTCCAGCTATCCTTTTTCTGGTGCATGATAATTGGCTTTTGTTTGTTTTCTGACTATTCTTCATCACACCCTCTTGATCCCCTTCTTTTTCTCTCTACTTTCTCTGTAACTCATTCTCCAGTTTTCTAGGACTTGATGAATAAAATACGTAATTCACAAGGATTTTGCTTGTGACTTTTCATTTCAGGGAACATCAAAGTCTGGTTAAGGTGGGAGATGTATGTGAATGGTTGGGAGGGGATTTCAGAGCTTGCTATGATTAGGCAAGGGTGAAGAATAAACAAAAGTGGGGTCAGGTAGGTTGGCAATGATTTGCATATGAGGAAAGTAAAGGCAAGATAAACTGTTCCGTCTATTTCAGGGGTTTGCTTGTTGTTTTTAACTACTGCTGTAATGTGACAGGCTTAGTGCACTGCAGCTATCATGCTTGGGACATGAACAGATGATCAAGCATGACTTCCCCATTGTGACTCCATACTGACTACTTCCAATCACTTTCCTGTCCTTCATTTACCTGGCAATGCTTTGCTGAAAACATTTATCCTATCTATTAGTTGATCCATCCATCTATTTGTTTCATCATTCTGATTTAATTCTGCCTTAGAAAAAATGTATTAATAACCTTTCCTTTGGCTTCTCAGGATTTTTTGCTTTGTCTTTCTTATTTCCACTTTCTTTGAAGTCTAAAAGGATGATGAGAATACGACAGCCCTTCATTTCCTGAATAGCTCAGTACTGTGTCTTCTCAAGTTTGCTTAAAGTTCACTGTCTCTACCGTACTGTTTTTCATATCAATAACCTGCTCAAGTTAGGACATTCACTTATTAATTTTCATTCAAGGAGAGCAGTTATGTGTGTGCACTCATTCTCTCTTGTTCTGTCCCCCTCACATACACATACATTCACATTTACTTTTCATTTTCTTTAGAGAAAAAAGCCAAACATTTTTCCTTTTTCCTGTGAACTCATATAGCAGCAAGAAAGCATATATGCTGGTAGTAAGGAAGTAAATAAATTTTTATGTTCTAAAAAATAGCCTTTATAAAGCAGATAAAGTTTTTCTATTTTAAACAATATTTTTTGTTTTTAATAAATTGCATTTAATGAAAATTTCTTTTACTTGCCCTAAAAACATTGTTAATCTAAAGTTATCCTTGGGGGAGGTCCATCAAGTAGTCTATAGTAAATAGGTTATTGTCCTATTTGCACCTCCTGCAATCCCTTTCTGAGTATCTTAATTATAACTGGTTTTAAAGTTTATTCCTGAAGCCAGGAATGGAATGAGAAATTGAATGAAAAGAAAATCTAGTTCCCCCATAGTCTTGCTTACTTTTCTTTTAGTCATGTTTTTATTTCAATGAGAAGTTTGTTTTCAGGAAATTTCCACAATACTGTTGCTGCTAGTATTCCAACCATTGTCAAAGTTTTGTGCAAGACTCAAGAAATTAGCATGATCTGCTAAAGATTTAATCCTTTCATGAGAAAGGTATCATTGCTCTTTTACTTACTTAACTTCTTTTAGAAGTCTATTTTCAGATGAACATCTGTCCGTATCCCTACAGGATGTACGTATGTTAATCCACAGAATGACAGACTCACGTAGGTTCAAGGATAATCTAGAGGCCAAACTCCACCTTAAAGCAAGGCCAATCCTCAAACTGGATCAAAATTTCACATATTCCAACTTAGGTTTGCTGTTTCTTATCCTTCCATTGTGAAGAAAGTCTGGCTGGATAGATAGTGGAGAGATGTCTCTTCAAACTTCTTTAAAGCTCTTAAATTCTCCTGGCCTCTCCTCATGTATGATATGCTCCAGATAGTCATTGAAAGTAAAACCAAAGGCCTCACTTGTTCTAATAAATAAAACAGCACCGAAGAGCACTCTCTGGCCAGAGAGGATAAGCTGTTTTAGCAAGGATTGTACCTGTATAGCTGGAAATCAGAAAACCAAATTAACATCTGAGTCTAAGAGTAGAAAAGAGAAATATCTGGAAGGGTCTTAGGAATTTTTTTTAAAAATATTAAGCTCATCTATTGCTAACAAAACTCACTTGTGAACTAGGGAACATTCAGAAGAAATAAGACTTTAAAAGCCTATCCCTTGTTAAAAAAGCATTTCTGATCTTTAGTTATAGCATCACCTTTTTTTTTTCCCCTCCAGGTGCATTAAATGGTAGTGTGTTGAATCCATTGCTTCATTTCTCGCAAATCTTGTACAAATATTATTTTTATACTCATAAGCAAAGATGATTTTAAAGGTCATGTTAAACTGAATCATTAATCAACAAAAATCTAGAAATGTCTAATATTTAGTGCACCTGCTGCATTTCTTTCAGGTTTTCTCTAACTACCTACACTAACTAAATGGTATTGCACAGAACACTTTCATGAAATACTGCAACTGATGAAGCTACAATATGTACTGTAAAAACTTTGCAGCATATACTAATCACCACAGATGATATAGAAAACCCTTTCAATTGTAGAAATCTTTGGAGCACAGATTTCTTTATGCTCTCTTTACTTTTAATTATTTTTACTCATACTCCATAAGTTTCAATTTCTTGTTCTTTTGGTTCTTCATCTGCTCTCTGCTTTGTTATATAGACTCTATGTAAAGTTACTAAATTTGGTAGCAGAAATATTTCACCTTCAGATTTATTCTGTCTTTTTTTTCAGTAATAAGGAATAAATCTTCATTTTGGGGAAGTTTTAAAAGAAAGAAGTTGCTGTGAAATACTTCATATATGCTTACATCTTTCTGATTTTTAATTATGTTGAAGTAGGTGAGCCATATATGTAGAGATCTTACACTTGCTTTGAATACTAAGTTTTTGTATGAATACTGTGGTTTTGTCCTCACAAGACAGTTTACTTTGTTTCAAGTTTTTCCATGAAACAGATTATTTTCTGTTACTAGCAACAGATTTGCACCTGGCTGACACCCTAAATTAATCTAGGCATTTTTTGACAAGATGCAAAAATGCTTCCATGCTTATTACAATGTCAGCTTCCCAACAACTTCAAGCAATTAATTCTGAGAACATTTTGACTGTATTTATATAAATTTAATGCTTTCTATATTTCTCTGTAATAGAAATTCCTTTATTTTTGTTGTGTTTTGAGGCATGCCTTGTAATGTAGAAATATCAGGCAACTTGATTTGCTGTCTTTTATGCAAGCCTTTTTATTTCTTTTCTTTTTATAAGATTTATATGCCAATGTCAAGAGAATGAACCACAAGCTATATTTCATCTTCAGAAGCTTACTGATCTTCCTAGGAAAGTAATATTTTGGAAAAGGAAAAATTAAGTATTTTAAAGTGTTGTTTTAAAAATATGTTAGAAACTTGTTGTCAAGAGAGATAATACTAGATTTAGAAAAAACTCATCGAGAACAGTTTTTTAAATTAATATACTTAACTAATAATGTTTTCCTGTAACTGTTAGTTCCACCTGGTTTTTGTGCCAACAAAATCTAATTATATTCTAAGACCAGGAAGACAGAATTTATCTTTTAAACAAGGAGAATACTTTTTGTTCTAGAGGCAATATAAAGGACCTAGTTAAATTTTGATTTATTTCTTAAAAGTTACTGTGTAGGCAAAATAATTGGTTATTTCATCCCATATATTTCATCAAAATCTACTAGCACGGAAATATGCATCTTTTCAGATTTCAGGTGACATTAGCAGGCCTCATCAACATTAACCAACAGCTGAACCCCATTGTTCTTTCCTACAACACATAAAAAATGCACGGTCCTCAGTCACAAAATCCTCACTCACACAATCCTGAATGAGATATTTACACTTGTTTTGTACAAAATATGTTTTCCTAAAATAGAGGCCACAAAAGAACCAAATTTCAAGTTTAATTTGGATCAGTTATTTGCACTAGAGTTTCTTTTTGAAGGACCGGATCCTAGTTTAAAATTATGTTGATGTCCAGTGTCTGTGAGTTTCCTCTCCATCAAACTTCTTCTTTTATTTTATACACAGCTGATACTTGAGCAAATATCAAGTTATGTTTAAATGAAAGAATTTATATGGAATCTTTATAGTTTATTGTCTTACTTAAACTGAAAGATTAATGAAGCTTTGAACATAACATGATGCTTTTTTCCCATACCCTTAATTTCTGATTTCCATAGTTCTTGCATGCCAAGTAGAAGTAAATCCTATTCAAAATTTGTGTTTCACTTCACCATAGAGAGTTGTTTTGGGAAGCTTGTTCTAGCCTGGCACTAGGAAGAATAACTTATCCTCATTATGACTCAGTGAGGAACAGAAACTAACGTGAAAAAACATCAATAGCTACTTTGTGTGTAATTATCTCAGAGACTTGGGGTGATTGTATGTATAATTTCAGAGTTTCTCAAACAAAATTTTAATTTCCCCCAAAATGTAGGAATACTGCTCCCACCTGCAACAGAAAAAACCCCATCATTTTCCTATCCTCAAAAAGTCCTGCTTCTTAGACTTGTTTTTGAGGTTGTGTATTCGATAACATTGCTCAAATTGTTTTGAAGGCAAGAGTCTTGTGTTCCTGTCAAGGGGGTGAGATTTGAAAAGTTGTTGAAGCAATTGTGTTAGGGAAACTGGTAATGGTGCATGGCTCTGTGAACATTTAAAAGTGCTGACACAATCCTTTCATTACTGAATGTGTAATTTAAGACCTAATGGAAATACCTAAGTTTCTGTTGCTGTATCTGTCAATATGTCAGCTCTGGGAGCAGTCATGCCTTACTTTCCTTGCACTGCAGAAGTACAATTTGAACTTGTGGTTACAGGTGGGTGAATGCTACCTCTAAATCTCATCATTCTGACTCACACATAGCATTCAAGATCACAACTTTGAAATACAACCAGTCTAAGGTATTGGACTTAGATTCTTTGTAACCTAATCCCTTTAGGTGTGAGGTCTAGGTAATAAAAACATAGTTTTTCTGCCTTTGAGTCCTGCACATGAGAGAACATTTTTGTTTTGTATGTTTCTGTACCAAGAAAACCAAATCCAGTCTAAATAACATAATTTTGATGTGACCTAAACATTTGAAGCAAATCCTCTTTCATTATAAAGAATTATTATGTAAGTTGAGCTTAAACTACAATCTGTTCTTTATAAAGTATAGAAATTTAATCATGTGTAACTGCACTAGCTTCTTTTTTTTTCTTGTTATTATCTTTTCCTTAAAAATTGTAATGCATATTCAACTGAGAATGTGGAACTATGCAAGTGACGTAACATCACAAATATTCACAATTAAATGTTTCAAAGTGTGTTTCTAAAAAAATACAAAAGTGTTGAAAGGAATATGCCGAATGCAGCATTATAAAAAAAAAGCACAATGAACATTATTAATTAGAAATAATACCAGAAATTAATTTCTTAGGTAAAAAATACATTTGATTTTAATTTTTCCACCATGAGCTGTTTCAAATGGGTCAGAGAACTACTGACTAGTCTATTTTAGACATTGTTTAGCTGCAATTCAATTAGCCTAAGTTTAGCACAGACATTCTCTCCTTAGAGGAAGGTAAGACATTTGGTGAATGAGGCATCGCATGTCTCAGTTGAGGAACTCTGGAATATTTCCCATTCTCTGGCATCACCTGAGAGGTCTGTTCTGATGACATGCAGACTGCAAAATCCCTTTTTCCATTAGGGGATGTTCCAGTGCTGCATCTAGTGCTGCAGTTCGAGGAAGGTAATTCTTCATCTCTACTCAGCACTACTGTGATCCTCAGGAGTGATGGGACCAGTTCTAGGTTCCACACTACAAGAGAGACATGCACTCCCTAGAGTCCAGTTAAGGGCCATGAATACTATAAAGGGACAGGAGCACCTGTCATACAAAGACATCCTGAGAGACCTGGGAATGTTTAGGTGGAGGAAAGAAGGCTTGAGGGAATCTTACTGATGTGTATAAATGCCTGTGAGAAGCAATAATCTTCTCAGTGCTACCTCGATTCAGGACAACAGTGAAGGGGCAAAAATTGTATTTAAATACTAGAATGGGTTGCTCAATGATTCTGTGGAGTCTCCACCCTTGGAGATAGTAAAAAACTAACTGGATGCCATTTCAGGAGCCTACCATAGCTGTCCCTCCTCTGAGCAGTGGTTTGGACTGGATTACTTTCAGAGATGCTTTTCATCCTCAATCATTCTATGGGTCTTTGACTTTCTGTTATGTCAAAAGTCACTTCAGAGAGCAGGCCTGAAAGGCACCCTGAAGAGCAACATCTTCCCTTCAATGTATCTGTTGACTTGTGTTGCTCTAATAGATGCCTACAATTAACTGGCATGCAACCCAGCACCTACGAAAGTAGAATCTAGAGTTTTATGGTGTATATATCGTTCTGAAAATAATCTGGTCATGGTGTATTTCCTCATGACCAGTCATACTTATTAATTCTATGAAAGACATAGGATCATCAGCTTGGTTGTGCTAGGTTTTGTTGAATACTAATGCTATGCTATAGTTGGAAAAAAATACACTCCTATCTATATATATATGTGTGTGTGTGTATTTATTTACAGCTGAAGAGCTTGGAGTTCAGAGCGGCTGTATAAAGACCTGTAAGTCAGGTGTACAGAATGAAAGGTATGAAACCTTTGTCTATTTTTTTGGAATTCATTGCCTACTTCTTCCTTCTGTGACTTCACAGTCTTTTTTATATCATGTGCCAGTCTTTGCTCTCTTGATTTAGTGGCTCCATCACCTATTGATCTTCACTGCTATTGGTACAGAGAAGACAGTAAAACTACCTGTTTGATCTGATGAATACTGCTGAATTCTACCCCTTCACCTCCTCCAACAAAAACCCATCTGGGACATTTCACAGTCTTTAAATGAAGTGCTTGATACTATACTCACTGGGAAATAACTAAAGTAAACAAAATTAAAGACATGCTTTTTTCTGATTTTTGTTTGATATTTTACAGGGGCTGCTGGTGCTATGAACTGGACATCAGGTAGCTTTGTGTGTAATGGGACTGAAAAAGACTGCTGTATTAACATAGAAATTCTATGGTTTGCTGTAAGTTCCAGACAGCTGATGTTTAATACTAAGACCTTGCAGGCTTTTCCTCAGCTTGTCAGTCCAAAGACTAGCTCCTTCCTCCTTCCCATTACCTTCATTAATTTTATGAACTGTTGGACAGAAAAGAAAGCAAAGTTGTTTTTGTGCTCTTCAGTTTACTTCCACTCATTATGAAGAAGAGTGGGTGAAAGCATGAAGCCATTTTGGAAGACACTTCCCCTCCAAGGTACTGAATTTTCATTCAAATCATAATCTCTGGTAGTGCACAAACAGCTGTAGGTTAGCAACACTGTCATTAACAGATGCTGTCGAAGTAAGCATTCCCACTTTAAGCACAGAATAAATTACAGTCCTCGGTGGATGAACTCAAAATGAAAGACAAGTCATTCTACCTGCTCATAAGTAAACCTTTCCTTTTCCATCCCATCAGGTAGTTTTCACAAGTCTGTTCACTTTGGGGCATATCTCAATAGTGGTTTTTTACAGCCATCATTCCCCTTCTGCTATTTGATCTCATGATAACGTATCCATGTCATCATCTAGATGTAAAGAGTAGCTTTTTCTTTGCTTTTCCTTAGTTCTGTTTCCTTTCATCATCTGTGCAAGAGCTATTCCACCATCTTTCTGTCATTTCACAGCAGTAGTGCTTCCCTCCACTCTTTTAGCCATGATAACTAACCTTTTAACAACTATTTTGACCTGAGCTTCTTTACTGATAATGACCTTGTTGTGGTCTAATAGTGTCACGAATCAGATGTGGGGGTTTAAATTAACCCTACCTCCTGCCCAGGCCTCTGGCAGCAGGGAGTATCTTTATTGAGGCAGCCAGCACCCCAAAACCCACTCTCGTTCGTAAGTTCTTTTAATAATGACTGATTCCGTCTATTATAGAATGAATTTATTAATAGACAAGAAAACTCACAGGCGTAAAGACTTAAAGCAAATTAATACTACACAGGAATAAAACAAAGGAAAACACTACTAGTAGGGTAACATACAGTGCACGATAAGGTACCTTTTTTCACTTACAGCTAGTGAAGAAATAGTATAAACTTAGGATTCAATGTATCTTACCATCCAGTTGCTGACGGAGCACACATAGAAGGTCCTTTCACTCAATCTCCAGAGAAGTAACCACGAAACCTGCGTCCAGACTTCGGGGAGAAGTTTCGAACACTTTTCAGGGTGTAAGAGGCTTCTGCCTCAGTGGTGATTCAGCGTGTCTTTTATAGTGTAAAAACTGTGGCTCTTAAGTCAGCAATCTCTTTCATCTCTCCCCACATCAGCTCTGCAGACTAAGATGTAGATTCTTAGCTGAAGTTTGAGCCTTCAGGCGCCAGAGACGGTTCCAGCTGGGCCTTTGAGCCCTTTGGGCTATCATCTTGTTATGCACCCGTTATCAGTGGCGGGGGGTGGTTAGACGTCGTGCCACAAATACCAAACCATTTTACTTCATGGGGGTTTTTAAATATTTTTGCCAGACTATTTCCTATTGGAAAAAAAAAAATAAAAATTTTGTTAGCATCCGCTTCACCTGCTTAGGTCAGCAGGTCCCTGTCAATCAGTGTTGACTAACAGTCACTGACTTCTTTTGCATCTTACTCTTTCCTGATAGTCACCAAAGAAGTGAAGAGCAGTCAGGACCTATGTTCACATGCTGAACTCAATTTCATTTTTGTTATCTTGGTGAAGCTTCTCTGTGTAATTTAGATATGAATCTTCCTTAGGCAATTTTACTTGATCCTGCTGAAATTAATGGGAAAATGATCATGAAGTTGCTCCTTTTCAAAGTGATGTTGTATACAAATGCCTACTTATGAAGGTCAAAAATGAAGATGTGTACAGGTGCACAGTATGTCTAAACTTTCACAGCTGAATGTTAATATTTATATATGTAAAAAAAGTGGGTCTTTTGAAATGAAATAGATATACTCTTTTTAAACCTAGTAAGAGTTCAAATGGTTTTCTTTAGTATCTGCAGATAAAAATTCTTATTTGTTTTTTTATTTACTGTTTTAGTGGTTTTTAATTTTATACTATGAATATTAATATGACATATTTCAATAACCAGATAACATTGTTTCATCATGCTCTAAGACATGATGAAAAGAAAATAAGGCACATCAATCCCCTCTGGTTAAAGCTGGAACTAGGACACCAACCAAGGTATAAACACAATTTCTCCCTGGGGAAGACAGAACTTTTTATAATATACATTTCTGTAGATTTCCATTTCTAGATACATTTCCATAAGGCCATCTTTATGTAAAAATCTGATGCAGTCATGGATACATAAGAATTAATGCCTTCCACAAAAAATTTACTGTTTAGTACTCAGAAAATCCATTCAGAAAGTGGGATCCTTATCTCTACCTGTTTCCTCCACAGGCTCAACAATGTTGAATTCCCAAATCATGCATCCTTGGCAAATGACATAGCCTTCCTGCTATAGGCCCTCTGTCTTCCATGACAACATGAGCCACAGATATGGAAAAGAAAGAAAATATTTAAGGCCAAAGAATGATCAATGAAATAGAATACATGAAGTCTCAAATATTCATTCTATGTATTCAACAATCCCAAAAACATTCAGTCAAAAGCAGTACTTATCGTTGCACTAAAGGAAAAAGGGTAACACATGTTCCTTCACAATTTTATTCTCACCTTTTTGTTAGCTTTTACTTCTTCCAACAAAAGGGCAACAAAAAGCAGAATGAATATCATAGAATCACAGAATTGTAGAATCATTAAGGCTGGAAAAGACCTCCAAGATCATCAAGTCTAACCCTCGACTGAACATACCCATGCCAACTAAACCATAGCAGCAAGTGCCATGTCCAGTCATTTCTTGAACACTTCCAGGGATGGTGACTCCTTTTCTCCAGACTAAAGAACCCCAGGTCCCTCAGCTGCTCCTCATATGACTTGTGCTCCAAACCCTTCACCAGCTCTGTTGCCCTTCTCTGTGCTGGACACGCTCCAGCCCCTCAATGTCTTTCTTGTAGTGAGGGGCCCAGAACTGGACACAGCACTCGAGGTGTGGCCTCACCAGTGCTGAGAACACGGGGATAATCGCTGCCCTGGTCCTACTGGTCACCCTATTTCTGTTATAATATTGCATTTTTTTGTAAAAATTATACTAAGTGAAAGACAACTTTAAAATCCTAGTTGTCCAAGCTGACGTCTTTCTCATCTTTTCTCTTCTCTTTTTTTTTATGGCCCATTTCTTCTTAGAGATGTGTTTCTACATCATTTGGTTCCACAAAACAATACTTTTAAAGCATCAGGACAAGTTGATAATGTTTTAAAAATGTAATGAAATTGTTTACAGCTTCAGTAACCCAAGGAAGAAGTTGAGTAATGAGTATCAGATAAAATCTTTGACAGTTTCAGAGTTAATGTTCTTGTTTATACAATAAACATATCAAAAGTTCATAATTTTTCACTGTCTATACTAGATATTAAAATTCTCTGATGAGTCTTCTTAATCTTAAAGTTTGAAATGAGCAGAAAATTACATTAATCCATTTTCAGGAAAATTAATGTAACAAAAGATAGAGGTATGTCTTGGCAGTGTAAAAACAATAGCAAAATTTGTGTCCTTGATTTCTAAGGCTTTAAATAATTTGAATGCTCATTAGGCAATGAGTTAGACCTTGTCCCTGTTCAATCCATAAAATATTAAATAAACTGACTTGTTAAGCNTCTTTCTTTCTTTCTTTCTTTTTTTCTTTTTCTTTTTCCCTTCCCTTCCCTTCTTTTCATGGAAAATCCATGGAGTCTTTAGTTGTGTCTGAGTGCTTCCTTTAAATTTCCCACTTTACATCATTTTCTGTTACATGAGTGATTCTGGAAGAAAGTGTTTTACAATGGCCAAACTGAAATGATAGAAATTGAAAAATCAAAGTCGAAACTTTGTAGTACTGAGAAGGGACATTTATGTACAAGGGATGTTAGGATCCAGTTATCAAAATTATTAGAGATGCCTCTGCCTGCATTAAGGTGCAAACAAGACCATATATTGAAGCCAATAGTATNCCCATGCCAACTAAACCATAGCAGCAAGTGCCATGTCCAGTCATTTCTTGAACACTTCCAGGGATGGTGACTCCTTTTCTCCAGACTAAAGAACCCCAGGTCCCTCAGCTGCTCCTCATATGACTTGTGCTCCAAACCCTTCACCAGCTCTGTTGCCCTTCTCTGTGCTGGACACGCTCCAGCCCCTCAATGTCTTTCTTGTAGTGAGGGGCCCAGAACTGGACACAGCACTCGAGGTGTGGCCTCACCAGTGCTGAGAACACGGGGATAATCGCTGCCCTGGTCCTACTGGTCACCCTATTTCTGTTATAATATTGCATTTTTTTGTAAAAATTATACTAAGTGAAAGACAACTTTAAAATCCTAGTTGTCCAAGCTGACGTCTTTCTCATCTTTTCTCTTCTCTTTTTTTTTATGGCCCATTTCTTCTTAGACATGTGTTTCTACATCATTTGGTTCCACAAAACAATACTTTTAAAGCATCAGGACAAGTTGATAATGTTTTAAAAATGTAATGAAATTGTTTACAGCTTCAGTAACCCAAGGAAGAAGTTGAGTAATGAGTATCAGATAAAATCTTTGACAGTTTCAGAGTTAATGTTCTTGTTTATACAATAAACATATCAAAAGTTCATAATTTTTCACTGTCTATACTAGATATTAAAATTCTCTGATGAGTCTTCTTAATCTTAAAGTTTGAAATGAGCAGAAAATTACATTAATCCATTTTCAGGAAAATTAATGTAACAAAAGATAGAGGTATGTCTTGGCAGTGTAAAAACAATAGCAAAATTTGTGTCCTTGATTTCTAAGGCTTTAAATAATTTGAATGCTCATTAGGCAATGAGTTAGACCTTGTCCCTGTTCAATCCATAAAATATTAAATAAACTGACTTGTTAAGCAAAAAATAATTTTTTTCAGTATCCCATATTTTGTTCAAAATTTTATTTTCATTCTGTTCACTGTGTTGAAGATTTAAAAACCTCATTCCAGTTAAGAAAAATACATTTTCTGGCCAGTTAGGAGCCATTCAAGCAAGGTGAGTAATCTTCCATTTCTGTCTCCTTCCTGATTTTGATAAGTCTTCTATAGTTTGAATATGCAAACATTTTAGGTAAAGCTCCTATGAAGTGTTAATGAGCAAAACTGTGAGAGAACACAGACATGCTCATTCATGACCTCTTAGCTTGATTTGCAATTTATTTTACTTGTATATAACCATTTTATCTAAAAAATTAACTTGTGTATGGAGGGAATACCATCCTCCACTTTCTGNTTAAGGTGCAAACAAGACCATATATTGAAGCCAATAGTATGTTTTTTATTTGACAGTAAATGTAAGTGAGAGAAAGACAGAAAGAAATAGAAAAAGAAGGGAGAGAAGGGAAAGAGAGTGACAGAGAGACAGCTTGGTAGAAAATACCACCACTCAGTGGATATCGATGGTTTCAATTGATCCACTTTTTCTGGTCTTCTCAGTGGTGAGGGTCCCACAAAACAGAGAGTTCAATATAGGTTCAGGTATAAGTGGGAATGCCCAGGTACCTCCTCTGCGGGGGTGGGAGGGAGAAGTTTTACACCATCTCTTGCCACAGACTGTGGATTTATTGCATCCCATTGCATCAGGTGCAGTCCTCTGGTGCAAGGCCTCAGGAATGAGTCTGGGGCCACTTTGAGAGTCTTTGATGATCCCTCCTCAGCTGCCTCTTACGTGAAGGTCCCATGGATGTGGCCTTCTCAGGGTGGGGGGTTCAACAACTGAGCCAGTTTGTGTAAGGGAGAGTGAGTGTTCCCTCTGACCAGAGGTTACACCACATACCCAGAAATTCTCCTCCTCCCACCCTGGCCTAGGGGGAGTGTGTGCAAACCTGGCCCCAGAAAATGAGTTTGTGGGCTGTGGTCTCCCCCACCCCAAACCCAGCCAGAGCTGATTTTCAGGACAGCTGCAGGGTTTGGCTTTCCTTGGGAATATATTCTTCTCCTTATACCTGAAATAACTGGACAATAGTACTATCCTTATCTCAAGTTCATGTTAGGTGGCTTAACTCACAGTCCAGTTCCAGTCAGGAGGAATATTTAGATGGGGAGTGGGCTTTGTTAGTTGCAGCTTCTTGATACAATTTTGCCATAATGGCCAAGGTCCTTTTTAAACAATGTTCAAGCCATTACCCATAGCATTTCAGTTTCTCACAAGGTATTAATTCAAATGTATATCCAAAACTTACTATTCTTGCATTATAAGAATAAAGGTAGTCCTGAGTCTAAATGTGGGGTCATAGTGGTGATGATCTTCATATATTAGTGATCAGGATCTCCCTGCCTTGGAAATGTGAGTTTATAGTTCAATGTCTGGGCTACAATCACTTCCAAAGATTGATTTCTTTCTGATACTATCTAAAACAACCAGAAAAGGAGAAAGCGAAAATGACAGCTGATTAGTTAACTTTTTACCCTGAACATAAATCCCTGAAGAGTGCAAAGAACATCCACAAAGATCTCCTATAACAAGGCATGAGAACTTTTTTTGTTGTCATATATCTCATCAGGACTGAAAGCCATAAACACACTTAACTGCCAAGCTAAGGAAATCTAATCATTAGCTGAACTGCTTAGCAAATGGACCATTTTAAGTGGTTCAATTCACAAGTCACTTAGGGCTGACAACACAGTAGCAAATGCAGGAGGGACTGGGTAGTCAAATCAGGAGAAAAATGATCAGTGATACTTAATGGAGGCAAACTAATACAATAATGAATCCTTAGCAAATGGACCTTAAATGCAACAGCACCTGCATGTTAAAATATGTTATGAGAAACCTCATGAATAGTATCCTCACTGTTTGCATATCAAGATTCAATGTTTATTTGGTTTTACATTCTAGTTCCAACTTTCTATTGCAACAGAAAATTCGCTCTAAAAATGTCGATGAAACTGGACCTTCTAAATTTCTTGAACACTTTGAAAGTTACAAACTCATAACATTAGTGGTATTTCCAAAAGGGATGTGAAAGTATTGTCTGGTTAAGTTATGGACTATTTTGGTCTGTGATACCTTTAATTTTCTTTGTATTAGCTTGTATGTGTTGTTTTGGATTTGTGATGAAAACAGTATTGGTGATACAGGGATGTTTTACTTATTTATTGCTGAACAGTGCTTACACTCTGTATTTTTCTTGACTGGAAAGAATGCTGTTCTCCAAAGGGAGAGAGAGTCCCCTTATCCCCCCACCTGCCCCCGCCCCAGCAATGCCTGAAGATGGTATCGAATAACATTTGAGTCCTGGCCATGCCCTATCCCAGCTACTGCAAAAAATTAACCCTGTCCTGGCCAAATCCAGGACACCCCTGCAGCCATGAAGGTCCACAGTGGAGTAGATATTCACCTTCAGCCAGTGGAGGACCCCACACTGGAGCAGGGAAAGAGTGGAAGGAAGGAGCGGCAGAGATGATGTGTGATGAACTGACTGCAGCACCCATTCCCTGCCCCCTGNTTGAGAGTCTTTGATGATCCCTCCTCAGCTGCCTCTTACGTGAAGGTCCCATGGATGTGGCCTTCTCAGGGTGGGGGGTTCAACAACTGAGCCAGTTTGTGTAAGGGAGAGTGAGTGTTCCCTCTGACCAGAGGTTACACCACACACCCAGAAATTCTCCTCCTCCCACCCTGGCCTAGGGGGAGTGTGTGCAAACCTGGCCCCAGAAAATGAGTTTGTGGGCTGTGGTCTCCCCCACCCCAAACCCAGCCAGAGCTGATTTTCAGGACAGCTGCAGGGTTTGGCTTTCCTTGGGAATATATTCTTCTCCTTATACCTGAAATAACTGGACAATAGTACTATCCTTATCTCAAGTTCATGTTAGGTGGCTTAACTCACAGTCCAGTTCCAGTCAGGAGGAATATTTAGATGGGGAGTGGGCTTTGTTAGTTGCAGCTTCTTGATACAATTTTGCCATAATGGCCAAGGTCCTTTTTAAACAATGTTCAAGCCATTACCCATAGCATTTCAGTTTCTCACAAGGTATTAATTCAAATGTATATCCAAAACTTACTATTCTTGCATTATAAGAATAAAGGTAGTCCTGAGTCTAAATGTGGGGTCATAGTGGTGATGATCTTCATATATTAGTGATCAGGATCTCCCTGCCTTGGAAATGTGAGTTTATAGTTCAATGTCTGGGCTACAATCACTTCCAAAGATTGATTTCTTTCTGATACTATCTAAAACAACCAGAAAAGGAGAAAGCGAAAATGACAGCTGATTAGTTAACTTTTTACCCTGAACATAAATCCCTGAAGAGTGCAAAGAACATCCACAAAGATCTCCTATAACAAGGCATGAGAACTTTTTTTGTTGTAATATATCTCATCAGGACTGAAAGCCATAAACACACTTAACTGCCAAGCTAAGGAAATCTAATCATTAGCTGAACTGCTTAGCAAATGGACCATTTTAAGTGGTTCAATTCACAAGTCACTTAGGGCTGACAACACAGTAGCAAATGCAGGAGGGACTGGGTAGTCAAATCAGGAGAAAAATGATCAGTGATACTTAATGGAGGCAAACTAATACAATAATGAATCCTTAGCAAATGGACCTTAAATGCAACAGCACCTGCATGTTAAAATATGTTATGAGAAACCTCATGAATAGTATCCTCACTGTTTGCATATCAAGATTCAATGTTTATTTGGTTTTACATTCTAGTTCCAACTTTCTATTGCAACAGAAAATTCGCTCTAAAAATGTCGATGAAACTGGACCTTCTAAATTTCTTGAACACTTTGAAAGTTACAAACTCATAACATTAGTGGTATTTCCAAAAGGGATGTGAAAGTATTGTCTGGTTAAGTTATGGACTATTTTGGTCTGCGATACCTTTAATTTTCTTTGTATTAGCTTGTATGTGTTGTTTTGGATTTGTGATGAAAACAGTATTGGTGATACAGGGATGTTTTACTTATTTATTGCTGAACAGTGCTTACACTCTGTATTTTTCTTGACTGGAAAGAATGCTGTTCTCCAAAGGGAGAGAGAGTCCCCTTATCCCCCCACCTGCCCCCGCCCCAGCAATGCCTGAAGATGGTATCGAATAACATTTGAGTCCTGGCCATGCCCTATCCCAGCTACTGCAAAAAATTAACCCTGTCCTGGCCAAATCCAGGACACCCCTGCAGCCATGAAGGTCCACAGTGGAGTAGATATTCACCTTCAGCCAGTGGAGGACCCCACACTGGAGCAGGGAAAGAGTGGAAGGAAGGAGCGGCAGAGATGATGTGTGATGAACTGACTGCAGCACCCATTCCCTGCCCCCTGAGCCATGGTGGGGGAACACACAGAGAAAATTGGGAGTAAAATTAAACCCAGGAAAAAGGGAGGGGCGAAGAGAAGGTGTTTTGACGATTTGGTTTTGTTTCTTATTATTCTNGATCCCTCCTCAGCTGCCTCTTACGTGAAGGTCCCATGGATGTGGCCTTCTCAGGGTGGGGGGTTCAACAACTGAGCCAGTTTGTGTAAGGGAGAGTGAGTGTTCCCTCTGACCAGAGGTTACACCACACACCCAGAAATTCTCCTCCTCCCACCCTGGCCTAGGGGGAGTGTGTGCAAACCTGGCCCCAGAAAATGAGTTTGTGGGCTGTGGTCTCCCCCACCCCAAACCCAGCCAGAGCTGATTTTCAGGACAGCTGCAGGGTTTGGCTTTCCTTGGGAATATATTCTTCTCCTTATACCTGAAATAACTGGACAATAGTACTATCCTTATCTCAAGTTCATGTTAGGTGGCTTAACTCACAGTCCAGTTCCAGTCAGGAGGAATATTTAGATGGGGAGTGGGCTTTGTTAGTTGCAGCTTCTTGATACAATTTTGCCATAATGGCCAAGGTCCTTTTTAAACAATGTTCAAGCCATTACCCATAGCATTTCAGTTTCTCACAAGGTATTAATTCAAATGTATATCCAAAACTTACTATTCTTGCATTATAAGAATAAAGGTAGTCCTGAGTCTAAATGTGGGGTCATAGTGGTGATGATCTTCATATATTAGTGATCAGGATCTCCCTGCCTTGGAAATGTGAGTTTATAGTTCAATGTCTGGGCTACAATCACTTCCAAAGATTGATTTCTTTCTGATACTATCTAAAACAACCAGAAAAGGAGAAAGCGAAAATGACAGCTGATTAGTTAACTTTTTACCCTGAACATAAATCCCTGAAGAGTGCAAAGAACATCCACAAAGATCTCCTATAACAAGGCATGAGAACTTTTTTTGTTGTAATATATCTCATCAGGACTGAAAGCCATAAACACACTTAACTGCCAAGCTAAGGAAATCTAATCATTAGCTGAACTGCTTAGCAAATGGACCATTTTAAGTGGTTCAATTCACAAGTCACTTAGGGCTGACAACACAGTAGCAAATGCAGGAGGGACTGGGTAGTCAAATCAGGAGAAAAATGATCAGTGATACTTAATGGAGGCAAACTAATACAATAATGAATCCTTAGCAAATGGACCTTAAATGCAACAGCACCTGCATGTTAAAATATGTTATGAGAAACCTCATGAATAGTATCCTCACTGTTTGCATATCAAGATTCAATGTTTATTTGGTTTTACATTCTAGTTCCAACTTTCTATTGCAACAGAAAATTCGCTCTAAAAATGTCGATGAAACTGGACCTTCTAAATTTCTTGAACACTTTGAAAGTTACAAACTCATAACATTAGTGGTATTTCCAAAAGGGATGTGAAAGTATTGTCTGGTTAAGTTATGGACTATTTTGGTCTGCGATACCTTTAATTTTCTTTGTATTAGCTTGTATGTGTTGTTTTGGATTTGTGATGAAAACAGTATTGGTGATACAGGGATGTTTTACTTATTTATTGCTGAACAGTGCTTACACTCTGTATTTTTCTTGACTGGAAAGAATGCTGTTCTCCAAAGGGAGAGAGAGTCCCCTTATCCCCCCACCTGCCCCCGCCCCAGCAATGCCTGAAGATGGTATCGAATAACATTTGAGTCCTGGCCATGCCCTATCCCAGCTACTGCAAAAAATTAACCCTGTCCTGGCCAAATCCAGGACACCCCTGCAGCCATGAAGGTCCACAGTGGAGTAGATATTCACCTTCAGCCAGTGGAGGACCCCACACTGGAGCAGGGAAAGAGTGGAAGGAAGGAGCGGCAGAGATGATGTGTGATGAACTGACTGCAGCACCCATTCCCTGCCCCCTGAGCCATGGTGGGGGAACACACAGAGAAAATTGGGAGTAAAATTAAACCCAGGAAAAAGGGAGGGGCGAAGAGAAGGTGTTTTGACGATTTGGTTTTGTTTCTTATTATTCTACTGTGATTTGATTGACAATAAATGAAACTACTTCTCCAAGTCAAGTCTGTTTTGCCCATGACAGTAACTGGTGAGTGATCTCTCCCTGTCCTTATCTTGACCCATGATACTTTATTTATATTTTCTCTCCCCTGCCCAGCTAAGGAGGGGGAATGATAGAGTTGCTTTGGTGGGTACCTGGCATCAGCCATGGTCAACCCACCATCCAATGTCCAAGATGTCTCTGTTTTTTGTACTGCCCATCCCAGGAAATAAGCTGGGGATCCACAAGAAGTTGGGAGGGGTCACAGCTGGGACAGATGACCCAAACCAATCAAACAGATATAAGACTGTAAGAAGAACATGGATCTGTTGGAGTGAGGTCAGAGGGAGGCCACAAAGATGATCAGAGGTTTGGAGCACCTCTTCTATGAAGACAGGCTGAGAGAGTTGGGGTTGTTCAGCCTGTAGAAGAAAAGGCTCAGAGCAGACTTTCCAGAAGCCTTCCACCTAAGGGAGGCCTATGAGGAATATGGAGAGACTTTTGGCAAGGGCATGGAGGGATGGGACAAGGGGGAATGGCTTTAAACTGAAAGAGGATAAGTTTTGATTAGATATTAGGATGAATGTTTTCATCATGAGTGTGGTGATGTTGCCTTTTGCTTGTCTTAAAATCAAAGCCAGACGTTTAAAAGGGAGAAGGGGTTTAC
>VZTH01008342.1:1346-24216 GCA_013397815.1 Aleadryas rufinucha | reverse complement strand
AATGGGAATATCAGATAATGGGATCATCCTGTAATTCCCTACCCTGGGATCACACAGGAATGGGAAATAAGGGGTTATTTGTCAATGGAAACATCAGATAATGGGATCATCCTGTAATTCCCTACCCTGGGATCACACTGGAATGGGAAATAAAGGGTTATTTGTCAAGGGGAACATTAGATAATGGGACCATCCTGTAATTCCCTACACTGGGATCACATTGGAACGGGAAATAAAGGATTATTGGTCAATGGGACCATCAGGAAATTCCCTACCCTGGGATCACACAGGAATGGGAACTAAAGGGTTATTTTCAAGTACAACAAACATTTTCCAGAGATTTCTGCATTCCTGTAAATCCCACACGCCTCAGAACGCGTCTGCCTGCAAAGGTGACACATGTTACAATCCTCTGCTCTTGAAGTCTCAGGAATTGCTCCTTTGCCTTTGAAATGCAGCATTTCAATTCCTGCAAATGCACATCAAGAGATCCAGGATGGAAATGGGGCACTTGGAGCTGGGAAAAGGATCTGGATCCGTGTGTGCTGCTCCCAGGATTGAACATTGATATCCCTGCTTTAATTCTCGTCCCTCTCGGAGATTTGCTTTTATCTCCCCCATCTCTTTTTAACCTTTCTCTGTGGTAATTGTATTTGTTAACTCGTGTTAATTAAGGCTGCGAGCTCATCAGGGAACATCCTCCCCTTTGTTTTCCAGGCCTGGCACAGGGACAGCATCAAAAATGCCTCAGATGTTTGGTTCAACAAATATCCATGGATTTATGGGATGAAGAGGGAGCTCGTGAAGTCCCCCCGGGTGCTTGGATCCAAACTTTTCTCCCCATAAATCTTGATGCTTTAGGAATAGAATATCGTGGAATGAGAATTACAGCTGCTGGGGAGAGATTTTAATATTGACTCATAAAAAAATCCATGCTAATTAAATTGTGCCTCTCTCAGCCAAGAGCTGGTGCCCTTCAGAGGTCCACAGGCTTGAAGCCCTGAATTTGTTGTTTAGTTAAATGCTGGGTGTTTATTCTCTTTGTTTACAGCCAAAAGCGCTGGATTTTCATCTCCATGACAGAGCTCCTAAATTAGTGACCCTGAATTATTCATTAGCTATTTAGCCAAACGCTCTCCCCAAACCCCCAGTCGTTTTCGACTGAACAAAATCACATTAAATATTCTATTTTTCTCTCTGAACACCGCTTTTTTTTTTCTCCCAGAGATTCCTTCAGGCATCCCTACTTTTGCCTGGAGTGATCCCGGGCTAAAAGGCACATTTAATAATCCGTTTTTCACTTTCTCCTCTTCCCTTTCCTTGAGCCACGAATGGAAGTGAAAGGAGGAATGGAGCTCAGCTTATCTCTGCAAAACCAACCCCGCCCGAGAGCGGCTGATTGGCCTCGGGCAGTGCCATTCCCGGTTTGTGTCACCGCTCCCCGGGACCATTCCCATTCCAAGGAGGGAACCGGGATGTGACAACGGCTGCTGCCACTCATTCCCAAATTGCTGCTTCCCCCGGGAATCGCTTCCCACCGCGGGACACCTCAATGAACGAGCGAACCCGCGGTGTTGATTGCACAGGGGATGTTTTCTTTGAAGCCTTGGAATAATTCGAGTTTCTTTCTCTTCGCTTTCATTAAGAGGAATTAGAAATAAGCCAAGACCTGGCTTAGGAGAGCAATTTATTCCAAACAAGTCGAAAATTAGATTTTTAACACTGAAATATGGTGGGAAGCACTAAATAAATACAAAACCCGAGCAAGAGACAACGAAATGCCTGAGACTTGAATCTCCAGCTTGACCTCTCCAGTTGCCCCCAGTTTGGGGGCCCAGCTGACACCAGTTTGACTGTCCAGTCACTGGTTTTGTAAATTTTAACCCATAAATCCCATCTCTTCGAGACCTGTGAATATTCACCTGATATTGCCATGCACAAAACTCTAAATGAGTATTTAAAACACCAACCCCAAATATTTCTGAGCTTGCTTCCGTCCTCGTTATTGACACCATTAATAAAGCAGCTCTAATTATTGTGCTTGATTATTTCCTGCTCTTTAAAAGCACAGAGCCATAAATGCTGGAAAAGACCTCTAAGATCAAGTCCCACCATTGATGTTCCTCTCCCACCCTCCAGCACTGAAGCAAATCCCGGTTTTCCATTTAATTGCGCTTTTGAGATTGAAATAACAAGCGAAAATAAGTTAATTAAGAGCAAAACGAGTAAAGAACCTGGTCAGAAATGAGGATGTGAAAGGTATTTGAGGGTGAGTGATGTCCAGTGCCAGAGGTGGTGGGCAGTGAGTGATCCAGATCGGGACTGACAGGAATTCTCTGACGATCCAATTGTCAGCCCCGCCCACGGGGAGAATTCCTCATTATTCCATCAATTATTACACAATAGATCCATGAGCTCAACTCACGGCATTTTTCAAGTTTTGCTTTGTGATTAACACCGATTTTTAATGAAACTGAGCTTATTTGAGCCCAGCACTAAACCCAAACCCGTTTCTCAAGCCCAGCTGGAGGCGATTCCGAGCGAGTTCCTTCCAAAGGGAGGGAGGGCTCTGTCAAAGGCTGTTAGTGGGAACATGTGAATTCCCAACAATACAAATCAACACCACCAAACAACCCCTCAGGAGAGATTTCCATCCCACAGAGCCCTGACATTTTTAACTTAACCTTCCTTGGAGACCTGCTTGTTGTTGTCACGGGATCCCAGGGATGCGGACTCCCCGTGGAATCGTTCAAGGATATGGATGGGCAGCCTGGGATAGGGGGAGGTGTCCCTGCCCGTGGAATGAGCTTTAAGCTCCCTCCCGACCCAAACCATTCCAGGATTGTGTCATTTACAGAATCCAAATCCATGAAATCCCAACCCAAAGCTTCCCACAGGCTATTCCCCAAACCTCCCAACGCATTCCAAGCACGGCTGAGGATTATTCCCGTTCCGTTCACCCCGGGCTGCCCAGCTGAAGGCATTTACAAGTTGCTACAACAGCTTTTTCCCTGTAAAACAACAACTGACAAGGCCAAGACAAACGGGGATGATCGGCTCCGGCGGGTCCCGATTGCGGATGCAGACGGCAAAGCCGGGGCTGCTTCCTGGGAAAGGCTGCAAAAATAGCAAAGGCTGACATTTCAGCGTTTCTCTCCTTCCTTCTGGAGGCAGCTTGAGCAGATTTCCACCAACCTCTGCTCGAAAAACCACAGCAGAGTCTGAGGTCTGGGTGCCTTGGGAAGGTGTTGTCGTTGGAGGCAGGGTGGGAGAAGAGAAGCTGATGTTTATAGGGAAGAAAAAGCTGGAAAAACGGCAGCAGCTGAGTCTGGATCCCAGATTGGAGCTTGCCAAGGCACTGAACTCCAGGGAAGCCCTTCCAGGTCAGGTTTCTACAGAGTGGGGGCTGCTCATCGCCCCAATTCTTATTCCATGTGCACCTTCCAGTGGCACCTCTCCCTCCTGTCCCACCTCCTCCCTCTGGTTCCCTCTTTGCCATGATCCCAGCGGGATCACCTGGATCTCAGAACCAACAGGATGGGGGAGACATCTCAGTATTTATGGATTCCTCTCCATATTTATGGATTCCTCTCAGTATTTATGGATCTTTGTCTGCCAAGTATCATTTACACGACAATGGAGTTGTCTGAGGTTTCTTGTGGGATTTTTTTGCGGCAAGGACATAATTCCTCCCTTGTTCCCAGCTCTCTTCGAGAGGAAAACCAAATCCATAAATGCTGTCCCTGGCTCTGCCTCAGAAATCCATTTGCTGCTTTTATCCATCTCCCGTGGAGCCGAAGGAGGCTCCAGATGAAATTGATATCAAATGGTACCAAACCCGAAGTCGTAATTGATGAGCACGCTGTGACCTCTCCGTGAGCGTGTTTACAGATGGATCCAGGGGTTTCATCCAACAGGAAACTCCTGGAAAAGGGGAACACCGAGCCCAGCAGCAGCTGGCAGCAGCTCAATCCATAGGGGGGGTGACACCAGGGCCAGTTGTCCTCCTGTCCCAGCCCTGACCTCCAGCAGCTCCACAGACCAGCTCGTTAGGAGGAGCCAGTCCGACAATCCCCATTTAAAAGGACACATTCCCTAAGGACAGGAGAAAGCTGTGGAAAACAGCCGGATGCTCAGCTCTCGCCATCATTAATTTATAGCGATCCCAGTTCTATAATTACCATTTGCTTTCAAAACTTTCCTCCTTCAGTCAGCCACTACGGAAATGCTCCAACATCAAACGCTGCCCAGCACTCCGATATCCAGCAGCAATTCCAGGGTAAAATGCCAGGGTTGGAAGATAAAGTGGGATGAGGAACACGAGTTTCTCATGGTGTGAATTTTGCTGATTTTCCCAAAGTTTTAGGATGTATGAACAGCACCAGGACCTGGATTTACTTGCCCTCCTCCCTTTCTCTCTTCGCCTTGTCCCGTGCTCCTTGTCAACCCCTTCCCGAAATTCCACATTTCATATCTGATACTTTTCCATCCTTCCTCAGATAAAATACAAAATAAAATCACCTCTAGATAAGCAGGAGGATTGTTTATCCAAGCAGGATGAATTCCTGAGCAGGAAGGGACCCACAAGGATCATCCAGTCCAACTCCTGGCCCTGCAGACACCCCAGAATTCCAGCCTGTCCCAGGGAGTGTTGTCCATGTTCCCAAGACTTGGTGCATTAACAACTCCAATCAATAACACAGAATTTGACTTCCTAAGCTTTTTTAAGGAACAGAGATCTGAAAACATCCTTGAACCTACAAGGCCTGAACGTTGCTGAATTCCCTTAAACCTCGTTTTTGTAGGATGAGCTCCAAAATACACCGGGCTCAGCTTCTCCAATTAGCTCAGGAATAACGAATCCAATACCAGGGAAAAGCTAATTTCCTGTTACTGTTGGGGAAGCAAACTCTCACCTAATGAAGCTGTCCATCACTCTGCAGTTTTTACCCGCAGGGTTCGTCGAAGCTTTTGGAAATGGAGCTGCAGCACAAAACATTTTAAGAACACACAGAAAATCCCAGGAAAAAATAAAAAGGAGGAGAAAAGGAGGCTCAGGGGGGACCTTGTGGCTCTGCACAACTCCCTGACAGGAGGAGGCAGCGGGATTTGGGATCTGCTGGCAGGGAACAGGGACAGGAGGAGAGGGAACGGCCTCCAGCGGCACCAGTGGATGTTTAGGATGGAAATCCAGGTAATTTTTTCATGGAAAAAGCTGTGATCCATCGGAACAGGCTGCCCAGGGCAGTGGTGGGGACGGGGCCTGGAGCAAGCTGGGATGGTGGAAGGTGTCCCTGCCCATGGCACGGGGTGGGATGGGAGGATTTTTAAGGTCCCTCTCATCCCAAACCATGCTGGGTTTATGACTCCACAGTCTCTTGATCCCACGAGGCGACGCCGGACAACCCAAGGAAAACACTGGGATTATTCAGAATGAAAAAAGCTAAAAAAATACTAAAAACACCCAAAAAAGGATCAGGGAATGTCGAGATCTGCAGTGAAGCCAACCCACAGCGCATAAATTCTGATAAAGCAGGAATGTGTCTGCCACAGTCTGTCCTGGCAACCAAGTGGAGCCTGGAAGAAGCCAAGAGTACATCCCAAAACCAGCCCAAACGTGGGGATGCTGCCACGAGGGAAGCTCCACACAGCAACACTTCCAACGAAGCCAAATCCAAAGGGAAAACCTCCCGGAGAAACCGTTCTGCCCCAGGAAATTTCATTCCAGTTGAGCCCACGTGTGAGGGTTGGAGGGCAGGGATTCTCCAGGCACGGCTCAGCCACCACAGATCCTCTGGGAATGTTTATTCCTCAGACATCAGGACACTGCCAACATTTAAAAATTTATTTAAAGGGGTTAAAACTTATTCAAAGGTATTAAAACCTCAAGAAATAATTTCTCTGAGAAGGAATCTCCTCTCTTCCTCTCTCCCCTTTCCCAGGGAATGGCTGAATCCATCGAACTCCAATTATCATTAATTCAAGGATCTGTTGTATTTGCTGGAATTCTGATGGAATTTTGAACAGCTGGCCACTCTTTTAACACCATCTTTTCCCACATATGCGGCTGGGGGATGAAGGAAGTTGCTCCTTTCTGTTTTCCATGGGTTTATCCAGGGCTGGGAGCCAATTTCCCGGGAGAGAGCAGATGTAGGGATGGCACAGCTGGTTGTGTGTTTGCTGTGTGGGCTTGTTTCTGTCTCCTCCTCACCTCCGTGTCCTTTGCAATCCCTCCTCCAAGCGCTGAGGAATTCTCCTTGGAGATGGAGACAGATGGGAGAACATACTCCACTGAGAAAAAGTGAGGAACCTTCTGCTTTTCCCCCCATCCTCTTCCCTGCTCCCTTCAGCTTGTTTCTCCTGGAATTTTCAGTGGAGAACTGAGCAACACAGTGCGTCCAATCCCAGCCCCAGCCTGGAGGAGAAGCTGCAGGAAGCACGGGAATCATCCTGGTTTTTTCCAAAGTGGGAAAAGAAGCTGGAAATCACATCAACAGAGGGTGAGAAACACAAGCAGAGCAGCTCATCAAAGCACAGACGAGGGTGTTCCCAACGCTGGGACAGGGAATGCATCCTGCTAAATACGGAGCATGGAGGAAACGGCTCCGACAGCACATCCCGAAGAATCCTGGAATCGCCGAGGTTGGAAAAGGCCTCTGAGATCGGATTTGGGATCCTGGAATGCCAGCAATGGGCAGGGCCACCTCAGCAGAGAGGGACACGCAGGGGGTGGCACAGGGAGCCACCAGGAGCACCTGAGCTCCTCCACTATGACCAAACCACCGGAGAAATTCATGGATCGTATAAATTCCAGGGAGCCACCAGGAGCACCTGAGCTCCTCCACAACAACCAAACCAGAGAAATTCATGGATCTTATCAATTCCAGGAACCCACCAGGAGTACCTGAGCTCCTGCACTATGACCAAACCACCGAAGGAATTCATGGATCTCATCAGCTCCAGGGAGCCACCAGGAGCACCTGAGCTCCTCCACCAAACCAGCAAAGGAATTCATGGATCTTATCAATTCCAGGAACCCACCAGGAGTACCTGAGCTCCTGCACTATGACCAAACCACCGAAGGAATTCATGGATCTCATCAGCTCCAGGGAGCCACCAGGAGCACCTGAGCTCCTCCACCAAACCAGCAAAGGAATTCATGGATCTTATCAATTCCAGGAACCCACCAGGAGTACCTGAGCTCCTGCACTATGACCAAACCACCGAAGGAATTCATGGATCTCATCAGCTCCAGGGAGCCACCAGGAGCACCTGAGCTCCTCCACCAAACCCCTGAAGGAATTCATGGATCTCATCAGCTCCAGGGAGCCACCAGGAGCACCTGAGCTCCTCCACCAAACCCCTGAAGGAATTCATGGATCTCATCAGCTCCAGGGAGCCACCAGGAGCACCTGAGCTCCTCCACAACCACCAGAGGAATTAATGGATGNCGCCACCAAACCACTGAAGGAATTCATGGATCTTATCAACTCCAGGGAGCCACCAGCAGCACCTGAGCTCCTCCACAACCACCAAACCACCAAAGGAATTCATGGATTTTATCGATTCCCCTTCTCCTCAGCAATTCCAAGTAAACCCTCTCCAAAATTCCATCTTTCTGAAGCACCATTCCATTGAACTCCCTCCTGTCTGGTTCCATATAAAACAAAACCCAACACAATAATTTGATCATTTTCATTCGTCTCCATTAAAATTTTGCAGCTTCCAGGAATTCAAGAGCTCCGTTGGTTTTGGAAAAATCTCAGCTGGATTGTGGCATCTTATTGAACTCCCTGGATTCCACCCCGGGAGATTGTTGTGCCATGAAAACAGAGAATGTTTTCCAGAAAAATTAGGGATATAAAATAAAATGATTGATATTTTAGATTTTAAAAAGCGAATTCCTGGCTGTGTTTTACTGCTCTGAGGGATAACCAAGAGGAAAAGCAGAGCAAAATTTCCTAATCTTTAATTTCTGTTCTATCCTGTGTTTTCTTCACCAACGAGGTAACAGGTAATTATTAAATGAACGAAGCTAAATGTCAATTAATTCAGGAAAAAACCCAAAAAGTCTTAATTAAGAGAAGACAATCAACATCATATTGTAGAAATCCCTTCTTTAAAAGCCCAGCAGAGCCTGGCTGTAAATGAAAAACTGAATAAGTGATTCAGGCTGGATAAATATTCCCAGGATCCCAGGATCCTGGGATCCTGGGAATATTTATCCAGCCTAAATCACTTATTTAGTCATTTAGGTTTGGGTTCAACAGGACTTTAAAGCTCATCCCATTCCCAAGGGCAGGGACACTTCCCACTATCCCAGGTCGCTCCGAGCCTGTCCAACCTTGAGGAATTATTTATCATTTTGAGGATAAATCCAGCAAAACAGAGGAATCTGTGTTGTAAACTTCAGTGGGAAACACTGAATGTTGGGATCTTCCAAGACATTGCTGGGAAGGACCTTGCTCTGGGTGTCAAATGGATGCTTTAAAGCTCTTGCTTGGCAAAAATAAGATGGAAGAGGTGTAAAAATCGAAGGTATTTTAGGAACTATTCCTTTGGGATCCTCAAGATATGGATGGGGTGAGGGAGAGCGGATTGTGGGATGTGGAATAGGAATGTGCTGGGATTTGGCTGGCAGGAGGAAGAGCTGAGGATCATCTTCAGGAGATGCTGTTCCCTCTCCAGTCACTCCAAAGGAAACTCTCCATGCCCAAAATTTCCATGGCTTCTGCCTGCCCTTTTCCCAAAAAATCCCCCCTAAAATGCACCAAGAGATATGAGAGGAATTATCAAAGGAAGAAGGAGCATATGGAATTCTGGGATCTCTGAGGCAAAACTGACAGTGCCAGACAGGAATGAGTCTGGTGGATTGTGGTGGAGGAAAATCCCAAAGGCTACAGAGGTTTTGTGCTGTTATTTATGGGGAATGAGGCATTTGGAGATGGGATCCAGGGTCTGGAGCAGGCAGGGATGAGACTGACACAGGTTTGGAGGTCACTGTGGTGGCATGTGGATCATGGTGGAGGAAAATCCCAAAGGCTACAGAGGGTTTGTGCTGTTATTTATGGGGAATGAGGCATTTGGAGATGGGGTCCAGGGTCTGGAGCAGGCAGGGATGAGACTGACACAGGTTTGGAGGCCACTGTGGTGACATGTGGATTGTGGTGGAGGAAAATCCCAAAGGCTACAGAGGTTTTGTGCTGTTATTTATTGGGAATGAGGCATTGGAGATGGGATCCAGAGTCTGGAGAAGGCAGGGATGAGACTTACACAGGTTTGAGATCACTGTGGTGACATGTGGATTGTGGTGGAGGAAAATCCCAAAGGCTACAGAGGTTTTGTGCTGTTATTTATGGGGAATGAGGCATTTGGAGATGGGATCCAGGGTCTGGAGAAGGCAGGGATGAGACTGACACAGGTTTCGAGGTCACTGTGGTGACATGTGGATCGTGGCCAGTGGGAACTGCCTTTCCCTGAGGAAAAGAACCACTTGGATCATGGAAACACTTGAATCATGGCCTTATTCCTAAAAAAAACCCCTCAACATTTGCTTTCCTTTTCTTTTCTGGGAAAGATCTGCTGACTGGGATATGGGAGCAGCCTGTGGTGACACAGATTCCACCAGCACCAGCAGGAGAAGGGAACTGCCATGTCCTCAGTCCTAAAAGCAGGAAAACGCCTGGGAAAGGCAATAATTTCAAAGGGAAAGAGGAATGAGGGGAGGCAGCAAACTGAAAACAAGGAAAAGGAGCGGAAGATCCCTCACACAACAACATCAACGCGGTGAAAAACGCTCATTTACCACCCCAAAGGGAGGCAGTTCCCTGCTTAGGAGGCTGTAAAAGTTCCAGATGCCATAAAATGCAGCATGGATGAACCCCCTGGGCTGGCAGCGCTGTGGGTTTGGCATTTAGTGCCCGTTTATTCCCGAGGCAACTCCTCTGCTCCCCAGCTCCCACAGAGGGCACCCGGCGTAAGCGGCATTTGGCCGAGCGCAGGTGAGGCCGCTCCTGCATCCCAATCCCACAGATCCTCACAGATCCAGGGGCTCATCCAGACCCCCCTGCCCACAGCACACCTGGAACACCCTCCAGACACTCCGAGGAAATGCTGGAGCACAGGGAAATGTTTCATTTCCATTGAGAAGGCAGTGGGGTTTGGTGTGGGGTTTGTGCTGAGGGGGTGCTCACACACAAACATTCATTTCAAGGGTGATTTTCTCCATTTCTACGATATTTTCTTTCTTGGCTAAGCTTAAAACAATTCCAAATCACCTGCTATTAAAAACTTCTCAAAACTGAGTTGAAAACCTTCCCTTTTTTTCCATTTTCACCTCCTTCACAAGTCGATCCAAGTTCCATCTTTGATGAAATATCTGAATTCTTGTTTCACCATTCAGTACAGATGCTCAGTGCTGAGCCTGGTCACCTCCTGCTCCCCTAATTCCCAGCTGGAGCATCTCTCCCTCATTTCTCTGGAGAGGCTGATGGGATCAGATGAGCTCCATGACAGATGTTCCAGGGAATTAATGTGAATAACCCTAAACACCAGTGATTCCGAGCAATTAAAATCCCAAAGAACACTCTGGAGCTGCTACAGCTCATAACCAGCTTGAGGTTGTTATTGCTGCTTGGATTTAAATTAAAAAAACCCCCAAAAAAGCAGGAAATCTGCATGATTCCAGAATTTAAAGGAATGGATATATGGTTGTGTGAGGAGGGATTTAAAAATTCACATTACTCAAAGTTTTCTGGTTCAATTCCCACATTCAACTGGTGCATATTTAAGGAGACTTTTGGGATTTAAAAGGTGGATCGTGCGAGGCACATCCAGAGGAAATTTAGGAAATGAACCAGTGAGATTCTCACGGATTTTCCTGGGTTTTATCTTGTGATGGCCGTTTATGGTTTAAGCAGGATAAGTGACCCACAGGGGCTGCCCCAATCAGCTGTAATGGCACCCAAATTGACTATTTGGGGTTAGAAATTTGTGGGGAGGGAAAAGAAGACTCTCAGCCAGGATTCCCTTGGAAAAAAGGCGGAAAAGAGGGAGATTTGTAGCCAGCAAAAACTGTCTCAAAGCCTTTGCCAGGATTTAATTCAGAGAGTGCCCTGCTCGAATCGCCCTGAGCTGAGAGAGTGACAGAAAAAACATGTCCTGAAGGCTCTGAGATGAATTCCTGGGCTCTGAGATGAATTCCTGGGCTCTGAGATGTGTTCTGAGATGAATTCATGGGTCCTGAGATGAATTCATGGGCTCAGGAGTGAGTCCTGAAATGAATTCATGGGTCCTGAAATGAATTCATGGGCTCTGAAATGTGTTCCGAGATGAATTCACGGGCTCTGAAAAGAATTCATGGGCTCTGAAATTAATTGATGGGCTCTGAGATGAATTCCTGTGTTCTGAAATGAATTCATGGGCTCTGACATGAATTCATGGGTCCTGAAATGTGTTCCAAGATGAACTGATGGGCTCTGAAATGAATTCATGGGCTCTGAAATGAATTCATGAGTTCTGAAAATATTTCATCAGTTCTGAAATTATTTCATGGGTTCTGAAATGAACTGATGGGCTCTGAAATGAATTCACAGGTCCTGAAATGAATTCCTGGGCTCTGCAACGAATTCCTGGGCTCTGCAATGAATCCCCGGGCTCTCACACACAACCACACCGCGCCTGGGAAAGTTGTCGGCTGCTGCCTTTGTTCCCGGCAATAAAGGACTGGATTTCTCCGGCTCTCGGGAATAAAGGGCTGCATTTCTCCGGCTCTCGGGAATAAAGGGCTGCATTTCTCCGGCTCTCGGGAATAAAGGGCTGCCTTTCTCCCGGAGAACAGCGGCTGAACGACAACGCTCAGGCCCCGCATCAAACACCCCTCGGCTGCCTCTCTGCTCTATTCACTGCCAGGAGAACCCGCGGCTCGTCCTCCCCAGTTCAAACCGCAGCCACACCGGTGTTAAACGCAGTTTAAACCCAGGCAGAGCTTACCATGTGTGTGCCACCGTGAAGCGACGGCGCTGGCGGATGCTTTTATTCACCAGCAACTTTCTGAAAAAGCAGGGAGAGTTCCTGGGCGAGCTGCGAGGAGAAATCTTTGGCGACGTGGGTCTGTTCCCGGGCAGCTTGGGCAGCTCCAGCTCCAGGTGCATCTGCTCTTTGAAAGTCCTGATGTAAACCTCGGCCTCGGGAGTGGCGAGCTCCCGGGAAGGCTCCCTGGCCGTCATCGCTGCGGCGCCGGGCGAGCTGCGAGCGCTCAGGGCTCGCCACGGGAGCGCATCCCCGGAGCCGCGGCAACGCTGCCCCCGCTCATTCACCGCGCTGCGCTCCCGAGGCCAATCCCACCCGGAGCGCCAGAAACGGGAGGATGAGCCGGTGTTGCTCCGCTTGCCAGGTTTTCTCGGGGAGATGCTCCCGGTGTCGCTCTGCTGCCCAGGTTTTCCCGGGAGATGCTCCCGGTGTTGCTCCGCTTGCCAGGTTTTCTCGGGGAGATGCTCCCGGTGTCGCTCTGCTGCCCAGGTTTTCCCGGGAGATGCTCCCGGTGTTGCTCCGCTTGCCAGGTTTTCCCGGGAAGATGCTCCCGGTGTTGTTGTGTCAGCGCTGGCGGGGCCGCTCATGAAAAATTCATCACCCTCCGCTCCAGCATCCCGCCCTCCCCGAGCGGGAAAACCGCCGGGTTCCCGGGAATCAGCTCTAGGAATCAGCTCCGGGAATCAGCTCCGAGAATCAGCTCCAGGAATCAGCTCTGGGAATCAGCTCTGGGAATCAGCTCCAGGAATCAGGTCTGGGAATCAGCTCCAGGAATCAGCTCTGGGAATCAGCTCTGGGAATCAGCTCTGGGAATCAGCGCTGGGAATCAGCTCCAGGGATCCCGCAGCCCGCTCGGGCGCCCGGGAATCAGCTCCGGGGATCTCGGGCTCCCGGGAATCAGCTCCAGGGATCCCGCAGCCCGCTCGGGCTCCCGGGAATCAGCTCCGGGGATCCCGCAGCCCGCTCGGGCTCCCAGGAATCACCTCCAGGGATCTCGGGCTCCCGGGAATCAGCTCCAGGAATCAGCTCCGGGGATCCCGCAGCCCGCTCGGGCGCCCGGGAATCAGCTCCGGGGATCTCGGGCTCCCGGGAATCAGCTCCGGGGATCCCGCAGCCCGCCCGGGGGCTCGGCCGAGGCTTTCATTCAGAATTAGTTGTGGCCGCACGGCGGAGGCTCCACCCAAGCATCGTTTATTGGCTCGGGGTTATTGTGACAGCCGGACCCTGTCCTGCCCCGCGGGGAGCGTGCGGCATTCCCAGGGAATTTTAAGGACCTGTCCCGCATCCCGGCATCGCTCCCGGGCACGCCCGGAGAGAGCCCCGGCTCTGGGAGCGATGGGAGAGCACTAAGAGCGGGGAAAAGGCTAAAAGGGAACATAAACAAAGGCAAGGAATATTGTTCTGCAGGAACAAAGCGTGCAGGAATTCCTGCTCCATGGACAGGCTCCGCTGTCCTGGGATGCAGAGCCAAAGGGTCAAACCACTGCCAAATCAAAGCATGAGGAGCTGGCAGCTCCCTGCGAAGTTAATTCAGATAGATTTAAGATTCTATGTATTTAAAATTTTTAAAAACCCAGGAATTTTAGCTCTGGATGTAAACACCGTGAAAGCGACTTCTACACTTGTGAGGATAAAAAGCAACATTCAGGGGAGGAAGGCAAAGAGCAGAAGCTGAGTGTAAGAGCACCAGAAACCCCTGCGGGAGGGGCAGAGCACCTTTTTACCCGGTCAAAAACAGGTGACCACAAATGCAAATATAATACATCATTTTGAAGCAGGAGGAGATAGGGAGAGCACGTGGGGAAAGTGCTCTGATGGCACAGTGCAGGCATCAATTCCACAGCAAATCCCTGCCCAAAATATCCCTCAAATATCCCAAAACACCTGACAGGAACACCGGCGTGCCTTCCTCAGCTTCCAGCAAAGCCTTAGCACACAGAACTTCCCACCCAACCTGCCCCAGACATCCCACCCAACCTGCTCTGTGCCCTTTTCCCAGTCATTAAAATCCCAAATAAACCAAAATATCTGCCCAAGCCTCACTTAAGGGCAGTGGGATTGGATCCTGAGAGGTTCAGGCAGCAGCAGAATGGGAATATTGGATGCCTTAGGAATTCTGACGTGGTAGGCTGGGATCTGTTACTGACAGGCAGGGAGAGACAAAGGGAAGCTTGGAAGCTGAAGGGGGAATCAAATCCACACAGGTATTTTGAAGCTGGAATTCCAAACAGAAATAAAACGTGGAAATCCTAAGAGAAACAAAAAATGGAATTCCAAACAGGAATAAAAAATGGAATTCCAAACAGAAATAAAACCTGGAAATCCTAACAAATAAAAAATGGAATTTCTAACAGAAATAAAAAATGGAAATCCAAACAGAAATAAAAAATGGAATTCCAAACAGAACTAAAAATGAACTTCCTAACTCTGATGGGATATTGGAGAGTGTTTTTGAGGATACATCTGCCTTTTCCTAAAGCTTTTCAAAGGGCAGGGAGAACAGGGGGAAATCAGATTTTAAAACCAATAAAAGTGTTTTCCAATGTGTCCATTAAGGGAGTGTTTCCCATCATTTGGACATCCATCAATTAGCAACGAGCTGGCAGCCCCAGAGGCTGCACAAGGTCCTGTGGTGAGATGGGCAGAGAAGTGCCAGCAAACGGAGGGATGAGAAGGGAGAAGGAGCCTGGGGGAGGAGGAAAGGCTCCATTCCCTTGGGAAAGCCCAAAGAGTGGGAACACCAAGTGCCACCCATCCATGGAGTCGGAATGCAGGGGCTTCTCCAAGCTGGGGCTGCTTGGAGCACTTTGAAGGCTGACCCTGATTCATTTTTCCAACAGCTTCCCGCTCCTGGTGGAGATGGATCCACGTTTCCCTGACATAATTCCCTGGGAAAGGTCCTGGAACAGCTTTCCTGGTGTTCCAGCTCCCACCCTCACACTGCCAGCTCCTGGTATTCCACACACACAGGACCCTGCAGCCAACAGCTCCGTGGATTTAGAGCTTGGAATTCTGGCCAGACACGCTCCAGGATGAGCCAAGAGGAGGTGAGAACCAGCCACTGGAGCTGACTGGAAGGAAAAGCCTGGGATGTGAAAATCCTGGCAGGAATTCCCACAAAGGAATTTTGCTGTGTTTGCTGAGGTTACCACCAACAACAGGAGAGAGGGCAGAGAGAGCACCCAGGGCATCAGAGCTTCTGGGGGATTCATGGAATCATGGAATGGTTTGGGTGGGAGGGAACTTAAATCCCATCCAGTGCCACCCCTGCCATGGGCAGGGACACCTCCCACTGTACCAGGCTGCTCCAACCTGGCCTTGGGCACTGCCAGGGATCCAGGGGCAGCCACAGCTTCTCTGGGAATTCCCCACCCTCCCAGGGAACAATTCCTTCCCAATATCCCATCCATCCCTGCCCTCTGGCACTGGTAAGCCATCCCCTGTGTCCTGTCCCTCCATGCCTTGTCCCCAGTCCCTCTGCAGCTCTCCTGGAGCCCCTTTAGGCCCTGCAAGGGGCTCTGAGCTCTCCCTGGATCCTTCTCCTCTCCAGGTGAGCACCCCCAGCTCTCCCAGCCTGGCTCCAGAGGGGCTCCAGCCCTGGAGCAGCTCCAGGGTCTCCTCTGGAATCTCTCCAGCAGCTCCCCATCCCTGTGCTGTTGGCCCCAGGGCTGGAGCAGCTCTGCAGGTGGGGTCTCACCTGAGAGGGGCAGAATCCAGCCCAGTCTCACCCACCAGCACCCCCAATCCTTCTCCCAGGGCTGTTTTCCATCTGTTCATCCCCAGCCTGGACTGACCCTGGCAGTGCAGGGCCAGGTTTACAAATGGAAATGATCCACAGGCAAATCCCCATTCCCTGAACACCCCAAGAACACCCTGGACTGCAACACCCTGTCCATCACCACAGATTGTTGTCTGCAGTCCAAGACAACAATTCCATCAGAAAAGGGATCAGAAATATGAAGGAATTGTTGAGGAGGCGGAAAAGATGATTAAAGAAAAGTGCCTGGCAGGAAAATGAGACCACTTGGAAGAAAAAGGACAATTAAGGAAACTTTCAGAAGTTTAAGTGCACTTGGGTGAGATTCCATCCACGCTTCCAAACTCACTGAAGAGTCTGGAAGTGCTGGAAGTTTTAATATATTTGATTAAAATAACTGATAGGGTGGGAAACAACATTTCCAAGCCTGCAACTCCTCATCAAAAGCTGATCTGGAGTGTGCTGAGAGCAATTGCTAAGCAACAAGAACACATCTTTTTTTCTTTAGCAGCGCCATTATTCACCTGTTCCCAAGTCCTGATAGCCAGGATGGAAGAAAACCCCAGGGAAAAGGGAATTGTGAAGTGTCCTACACGCTCCAGTAGCAAAGGAAAAGCTTTTAGCTGACTTTTCACAGCACTTTCAGCCAGGGGCACAGTAATTGGACAGAGCACACTGAGATAAAAACAGGCAGAAATTCCTCTCTATTGCTCCAGTCATTGTTCCATCCATCCCAAAGGCATCCCAAAAAGATGGATCCCACCAAGCCAACAGCAAATTAATTAGAGAAGTTATTAGAGAAATTATTGTGCTTTGCTGGTGCTACTTGGACTTCTTTTTCCAAGGCAGGAAACCCAGGGGAAAACACATTTCTAATCAAGAACAGAGTCTCCTTTCCAGAAATCCTGCCTGACAGAATTCCCTCTTTCCCAGCAAAAATAAAATCTTCGTTAAACTTCCAAACAATCTGAAAATTAGGATTATTCACTATAAAATAAAACCCACAGATCCTCTCTGTGTGTTTTAATTGCTGTTCAATAATTTGTTATTTAAATCCATGGAATATCCACATGCTCCTGGAGCAACAGGAGCTGTTCCTTTGTTAGTCCTGGAAGGGCTTGGAAGGTCCCTCGCCCACATCAGATTCCTTGGCTGAAATCAGGCCCAGGACTGGAAAGGCCAGGAGAGATGGACAATTCCAGAACATTTATTAAAGCTGAGGATGCACAAGGGAAGGATTCAAACCCTTAAAATCCCCTTTTAGACTAAAAATAGAGCACATTTGATGGGAAATAAAACCGTTATTGGGCCAGGACGTTATGGAATTCCACAGCACTGTCCCTACTTAAAGTGGATTTCTGCCAAATGGGTTGGGAAAGGATCCACGGTGGATTTCCAGGAGAGGAACTCCTCAGCTCCATTAGCTGTGGGAGAGATGAACGTGAGCCCAAAGAGGAGGCAGGGAAATCAGCCCAAGCACATTCCCAGCAGGAAACAGAAGGGAAAGAGGAATGCCTGGGTTTGGGAAAGGGTGGAAGAACAAGATTTTGAGGAAAAGGGTGAAAGGAATGAGAGGATTGTCTTTACAAACAAGCTCTGGGCCTGCTGGTAGATGGAATTAGCATTGAGAGATGAGAGGAAACAATGGGTAGGATCCCACTGATTGATGAATGAAAAGAGATTTGCCTCTACAAACAGAATGTAGGTCTGCTGATAAATGAAATTGGATATTGAGAAACAAAAGAAACAATGGGAAAATGATAAAATTCACTAAGAACTAAAAATACAGGGGGGGTTGTACATTAGAAGGGAAGGAGTCCGTACCTCTTGAGTACCTCAGCCAACAGGGAAAGAGAGAGGGAAATGCAGCCGGGAAATTGGGATAAAAAGGAGGCTGCGACCTCCAAAAATTTGAGAGACCCCAGGGGAATGCCCCATGGCCTCTGCCTTTATTGGAATAAAGTAATGGGACTCCTCTGCCTCCTTTTTGGACAGAAACCTCTGGTGTTGGTGGATTAATTTTCCTAACAAGGGGAAAAGCAAACCAAGCTAAGGCAGGAAAAAACCCTACAAAACAACAGCTTTCTCTTGGATTAAACCAACACAGCGACTGGAGAGAGAAAAGAGGGAATGGCACGGAATGGGAGAGGGGAGAACACGGGAACATTTGTACTGGAAAATAACTCAGCCACACAGACGGCAGCAGGGGATGGAATAAATCTGTGGAAATGTCACAGGACTGCCAGGGATGTGATCCTCAGCTCAGCCCCTGAGGCAGCAGCTGGAACTGCCAGGATGAGCCAGCACCGGGAATAAATCACAGCAACCCCGGGGATGGCAGACAGGCAGAGATGAGAGAGGGGGAGAACAAGAATCAAAGAGAGAAATGTCTGCAGCAAGACAAGGAAAACATCAATGAACTGGAAGCTGGAGAAGGGAAAGAGATGCCAGGGAATGGGGCTTTAATGGGGAGCTGGATTGAAATGTAGGGCTAAGGAATGACAGGCAAGGCTTGGAGTGAGAGCAGGGGCTGGGAGGGAAGAGCTGAGAAGGTGGCAGCGGTGTGGAAAGGAGAGCTGGGAGCAGCACCCAGAAAAGCTGGACAAGATTCCAAGGAAATCCGAAGCTGTAGGGAAGGATGTGCTTGTGGCACAGGGCTGGAACCTCTGCAGGGGTGGAGCAGCTCTGGGGACACAACAGGAGCGGAGAAAAAGGGGAAAGAGCAGGGATGGGACTGACACGAGAGGAAATGACACAAAATAGAATTCATTTTTCCCTCATTTCCCTTCCATCACATCCAAGAGATGCTCTGTGTCCATCCCACTGCTGACTGCCACTAATTCATTCAGGGACAGATCAGTCTTAGTTAATTCCACTCCAACTAAGATCAGTCTTAGTTAATTCCACTCCATCCTAGTCCCAGTTTTATTGTAGCTCACTCAGAGTGGAAGTAAATCTGCTGCTAAGCTCGACTTAAACATCTGATTGGCATTTTAACCATCCCACCAAACTCTGGGGGGTTAAAATGGTGATTCAAGATGAAAATTGGGAATTCACCATTGGAATTTGAGCTGCACTGGATCAGCCACACCTCCCTGCAAGGCAGGAAAGCAAAGCCCCCCCTTCCAGGACACACAACAAAACTCCAGGGTTTAACAGGAATAAAAAGGGAACAGCAAAGAAACATCTGGGAGCACCATTTCCTCATCTGTGAAGGGATGTGGATGTTGTTTCCCAGAGATGATGTGGATGTCCCATCCCTGGAAGTGTCCAAGGCCAGGCTGGACAGGGCTTGGAGCACCCTGGGATAGTGGAAGATGTCCCTGCCCATGGCATGAGATGAGAAGATCCTTAAAACCCCTTCCAACCCAAACCAGTCTGGAATTCTATGAAATAAACATCTTCAACCCTCCCTTAACAAACTCTTTTTAACACAAGGCTGAGCAAATCCCAGGAAAATCTTTCCAGCCCAAAAGCAGAAGGTTTCATGGTGGTCAGCTGGGTGATTTTTAAGGAAAAATCCCCCAAAAAATCCCAGGCTGAGCTCCTAAAGGATGGCTCCACGACAGAAAACTTGAAATTAAATGTTTAGGATTTTCCTTCTCCTTCCCTGGAAGTTTCCTGCTGCATGAGAAGCAGGAACCCATCATCAGTTACAGGTTTGCATGACAAATTCCCCACGTTTGAGAGGCAAAATAATTAATAACAATCCACTCTTATTTAGATTCCTGTAGGGAGATAAGGTTTTTCTGTATTTAATAGTTTCAAATGACCCAGTTTGGATCTCCATTCCCACAGATTTAGGGGAATTTTGGGGGAAGGCAGCTTCTATTATCCCATAAGTTTTCCAGTATTAAAACAGCTAATATTTCAACAGGACCAAGAAGGCCCAGAACACTTCCCAGATCAGTCCCAAAAAAATCAATTCCATCTTTAGGAAACATTCCCTGGGAGCTGGGAGTGGTTGGATGCTCACCCTGAATGAATCCCCTACGTCAGGCAGGCCCTGGCTCTGGCTGAGCTGAGCTTTACAAGGTGTTCCCTGGCACAGAAGAATTATTTGCACTCAGAACACGCATGAAGGAGTTGGGAATAACAGCAAACCTGGAGCTCTTCCCTTTCCATTCGTCCTAAACTGGATTTGGAAGGCTTTTTTCCATATTAAATCCCCCACAAACCACAATTCATCTGCCAAAATTTACAATTTCTTACCACGCTGCAATGCCCCCTTTTCTTACAGGTAGTTCTGCTGTTCCCTCCTAGTGACTGAGAATAAACTGATATTTATAAATTCATTATAAATTTATATCATTTACACTTTCATTATCGAATTATATAAGGCAGCAGGGCGTGATGTAAGAAGGGAATTTGCTTAGCAACTTGGGATTGTGCCTGATTTATTCCCAGAGAACGCTGAAATGCCTTCTGTATATCCAGAGTGAGTAATCCCATATGTCAGAGCAATGTGTATTAATTGGGATTATTTCCTCATTTCACAGCTATACATTCATCTGGCACAAATTCATTCAAGGAGAAGATATTTGTAATATTTTACCCAAAAATTCCATTTATTCCTCACGGGCAGAGACCTCTGGGGTGACTCCAGAGAAAGGAGAATCAATGGAAAAAATTCCTAGGATTTCGTATATCCTGATGAGAAAAGGCTTTGTGTTACTACAGGGAAAATTCCTTCATGGAAAGGGTGGTGAGTCCCCATTCCTGGAGGGATTTAAAATCCATGTGGATGTGGCACTTGGGGACATGGATCCGTGGTGGCCTTGGGGAATGGGTGGATTTGATGACCTCAGAAGTTTTTCCAACCTAAACAATTCCATGATTTTTTAATACAATGACAAATATGGAAAAAAACCCAAATATTGCTCTGTCACTTCTTGCTGCTCCCAAATAATCCTATGGATTTAATCCAGGTAATCACTGCCAGGCCATTTTTGCATCCTGCCATGGATTCTGGAAAACTGCCCCAAAAAAGGGACAAAAAGGAACGTTCAGCCTTGGAGCACCCTCCTCTTCCTCGCCACAAGAGGACTGAAATCCAGTCAGGCCAGGCCATTTTTGCTTCCTTTTAGGGATTCCAGTGGAAACGTAGCCGNGCCAGGCCATTTTTGCATCCTGCCATGGATTCCCGTGGAAAACTGCCCCAAAAAAGGGACAAAAAGGAACGTTCAGCCTTGGAGCACCCTCCTCTTCCTCGCCACAAGAGGACTGAAATCATCTTCACGAGCCAACAAATTTCTCTGATTTTGGTCTCATAATGGCTAAGGAACAGAAAATTCCACCATTAATCCAAGGTTTTGTTTCCTCCTGCTTTTCCAGCCTCTCAGCTGCCTGACAGAACATGATTCCAGTTTCATTCCCATTATTTTGATTTCCTTGTGTCTCATTAGCAGCTCCCTCGGATTAACCAGGATCAGGTTTTTAAGGTGCATTTATTTACAGCTGTTTTTCCCTAAGGGAATTCCAGGCAAAACTCACAACATTCCCTGTTCAACAACTCCATCTTTGCCAGTGCCTCATGTTTTGGAGCAGGGGAAGAGCGGGATTTGCTCAGCTGTCAGAATTCCCAGAAAGCTTTGTCCACGATGGCTTAATTAAAGGAATAAATCCACAGCCAAAAATCCTCGAGAGCAGCTCAGTGCCACTGCCAATAAAAACAGGGTCAGGGAGGAGGCGGCTGTGGCCTGTCCAAGTAAATAAAGAATTCCATGATTTTTTAATGGATAAAAAGTCTCCAGTGATGGGTAAAAAGCCTCTGGAGCTGCGGTTGGGGTGAGGACGTGGCTGAGGCGGCAGCGCAGGACAATCCTGCCTTCCCAACCCTCTGCTTCACTCCGGGGACATTCCCAGAGTTATCCAGGCCTCTCTGCTCAAAATATTCCAGCAGGGAATTGCCACAAAAAGTCTGGAAATATTCCAGATGCAGGTACTGAAAATACGTAAGGAAAGGCCCAAAGGCATCGGAGCCATCCCCAGGGCCAGGTGGAGATGGACCACGAGGGATCTGGGAACCTGAGGGAGCAACTTGGCCACAAGTTGGGGATTCTAAGTGGATTAAAAATGGGATTTCCTAGTGGATTTTGGTGAATTTTGCTTGGGAAATCACAAAATCATGGAATCACTGAATTATTAAGGCTGGAAAAGACCTTTAGGATCAGCAAGTCCAACCCTCAAGCAGCACCAGCTCCATGTCCACCTCTGACCGTGTCCCCAAGTGCCACATCCACGGGTTTTTGAACACTTCCAGGGATGCTGAGTCCAGCCCTTCCATGGACAGCCTGTCCCAATGTTTTACACTCCATTCCATGACTTTTTTCCCAATATCCAATCTAAACCTCCCCAGGCACAACTTGAGGCCGATTCCTCTCATCCTGTCCCTTGCTCCTGGGGGGAATGAGAAAATCAGTGTGGAATAAACTCCAGGCATTCAAACTTCCCAGATGACACCAGCCAGGAGAGGCAGAGGGGCTCTGAAATGGACAGGGAATGATGCTGGAAGGCAGAGGAAGGAGCAACCTCAATGCATTCCCTAATTCCTTGCCAGACAATGTTGGACTACAAGGATTTCTCCTCTACGGCAGTGTGAGGGAGGAGAGGGCAGGTGATGGTGGGCAGGCCAGAAACTGAACAAAAATAACCAAAAACTGAACTAAACCAGCCAGAAACTGAACTAAACCCACCCAATATTGAACAAAACCAACCAAAAACTGAACTAAACCAGCCAAAAACTGAACTAAACCAACCCAATACTGAACAAAACCAACCAAAAATGGAACAAAACCAACCAAAACCTAAACTGACTAAAAACTGAACAAAACTAACCCAATCCTGAACAAAACCAACCAAAAACTGAACAAAACCAACCCAATATTGAACTAAGCCACTTAGAAACTGAACTAAGCCAACCAAAAACTGAACTGAGCTGACCAAAAACTGAGTAAAACCAACCAAAAACTGAACTAAGCTGACCAAAAACTGAACAAAACCAAAACCTAAACTAAATTGACCCAAAACTGAAGAAAACCAACCAAAAACCGAACAAAACCTACCCAATACTGAACAAAACCA
>VZTH01008341.1:15032-77010 GCA_013397815.1 Aleadryas rufinucha | reverse complement strand
CCATCAGCGATAACGTGCCAAGCCAGTGTTCACCTTTGCTGTGTGCTGGTGGCAATGCTCTGGCTCTTTGCTCAGCTAGGAACCAGGGAGTTAAACTGATGGACTGTGCTGCACTGCAGCAAAACACCAGGACTGCGAGGGATAATAGGCTTATTTTGTCTAAGTGGAGGAGAAACACCCCGAGTGAAAATCTGTAGTTTTCAGGATGCTAATGTGCTGTAAGAAATGATTGCACATTGCCAGAGGTTTCTATTACAGTTATTATCTCTGTTCTGCAAATGATTTTATTCTGTTTATAAACATTTTATGGAAAAGCTGAAAATGCTGGACTACTGAGTGTCATCTTCAATTTTCTTCAGACAACTTCAAGCAAATAGCACCCCAGCGTCCTTTCCTCCAGTAACTGCCACCCCATTCCTTCAGCTTCCTGCTGCCCAAATATGAACTCAGCAGAGCTTTTACTGGCAATCAGAAATGAGTTTAAGGCTGAATGCATTGTACATTTATGCAATTCTTAAAAACAAAGCAGCACAACCTCCCAATGAAACTGTCACTTCAGAGTGAACTAGAGAGCAATATTCAGTCTGGTTCCATCCACAGCAGAGTAGCCAAAGGCCTGTAAAATGAGGTTAGTAACATATCAATAATGCTTTCTAAATATTAGCTTTAAATCTGTGTCTTTCTGTCTGATGTCAATGTGCAGTGTTACCTCAAGAACAGCCCTTATTATGAAATATTAGATAATTGTTGCACTCAAATCCTGGCCTGAAGGCCTCTTTCATTGCTTCCATTCAGGTGCTGTTTTTATCCCCATTCAAGCAGTTCCTTGAATAACACAGGAGGCAGATAGATACTAAAATGAACAGAAATACAGCTTCATGTCAGATAGATATTAAAATGAGATCCAACTCCATGTCTTTCAGAAATGGGGGTTACAGACCAGGTGCTACATTCCTTCCCAACCTGTCAAAATTTTCAGTAATTGTTAGCTGTCCAAAAGCCTATGTTGAAAAACTAAACTTTTACTGTAGAGAGAATAGAAATAAGATAACCAAGTATGTTATATGGATCTAATAAATAGAGGAACTAATTTATAGTCTGATTTTCTTAAGAATGATAGGTGTGAGTTAAATGCTCTAAAATGACCCTTGCAGAATGATTGTTTAAAACTGCAATTAAGCAATTCATGAGCTATTCACAAAATCCATTGTCATGCAAGGTATTTGAAAATAGATTCAAACTTCTAATTTCTGCTTTTGCAGGACCAGAGTAAAAGAGATGTAACTCCTAGCTGATCCCAGGCTGGATTATGCAGAGGTATTCCTAGGAGAGGTATTGCCATGTATATACTCCTTGGACAGATCCTTGAGTTTCCAGCCCTTATTGGGAACTGTCTACACAGACAGACAGATGCACATTTTCTGTATCCTCTCCTGAGGATCCTGGATGAAGGGAGCCAGCTGGAGGGTAGGAGATTTTGTAGCCACCTTGGTGTGACTCTCTGCCTGATCTTAAAAGTGCTGCCAAAAAAAAAAATTACCAGCCCAGACAAGGGATTGTTCCAACAAGCCTGTACAACTCCTGTCTGAAACTGGATCGTGTGTGTCTGCCCTCCACCAGGCAGGCATGTGCTGAGCTTCCTAGGACTTGTGGGCAGGTGTGTTTCTGTGAAAGGGCAGATGTTTCCTGAGTAGGAATTACCAACTCCAACTTGCTCATTGATCATCCTCTTCCTGTCAAGACAAGATGCTGTACAAGAGATGATGCTGCACTTAACTACAAAAGTAATTTTTCAGTTCTTTTGGGTTTGGCTGCCATTGCAGAAATTAATGCATCCAAAATCCTATTTGGGTCTCTATCTGGAGGCTCCCCAAGGAATTTAGAACAAGTGTGGGGTCACAGCTGGCTACCCTACATAGTGCCCCCAGGTCCTGCTGAGCATCATCCTCCTCCTGCTTTTCTGACCACAGGCTTGATGCCTCTGCTCACTGCCACACAGCTACAAAGTGTGACTGCTCCATCCTTCTCAGCTTCTTCCTTTCCTTTTTCCTTCCACTTGATCAGCTGCAACATCCACCCCACAGAATTCCCCAAACAGATGGCCGTCAAGTTGGCATCAGATCATACCTCTCATTTTGTCATGACTTTTCTGAGCCCTGTTAGTGTGTCAGTGTCTGTGAGGTTCAATTTTGGTCCTTCTTCTATGGTCTTCACCCCTCCCTGTATGTGGCTGAGGAACTCATAGTCAGCAGCTCTGGGAAGTTTGGTGATGGGGAGGGAAAGTAAATTCCTCATCCAGCTGCCTTTACTGATCCAGAATTAGTCCTCTGATCTTCCCTGTTTCTTTGGTGGAAGAAATTCTCTTCACCCACCATCCATGGCACCAGTTTACAGCTGGGGACAGGTGTGTGTGTGTGTGTGTAGCTTGTGGTGGCCACACTGCTTTGAAAGAGGTCCAGCTCTGACTTGTACAGTGCTGTTGAAGGGGGGGTGTACATGAAGCACAGTACCAAAAACGGGTAAGTGATGTTTCTTTCCTATTTACCAAAAGGTTCAACACATGCACCACTTTTACGGAGCTTTGTTAATGAAAGTCTTTCTCTTCTTTTTTTTTTTCAAGCAAATGAAGAAGCATCCTTGTCGACAATGTGACAAATCTTTCAGTTCATCCCATAGTTTATGTCGGCACAATCGTATCAAGCACAAAGGCATTAGGAAGGTTTATACGTGCTCGTAAGTTCTGCTTTTATTTATTTAGAAATGGGATACAAAACCCATTGTTAGTTGAACATCTTTCCTTAACTGTGTTAGAGCCAGTGTCCCGTTCATTCAGATGCTCAGGAGAGGCCAAACCGATCAGCTGTCGTGCCTGCAGAAACGTGTCGGGTTCTTGAGAGTGCAGTGTGTAAAGTCTACAATCTGAAACTTGGCTGAACCGGGTTTTCAGGAGTCTCTCAAATACACAACCACTCTTCTGATCTACAAAAGACACTTGTTAAGCATGACACTTGAATGTTTGTGTGTGTGTGTCTGCAGGCACTGCCCAGATTCTAGACGTACTTTTACCAAGAGGTTGATGTTGGAAAAACATATTCAGTTGATGCATGGCATTAAAGACCCTGATGTGAAAGAAATGACTGACTCTAACAATATGGAAGAAAGGGAAGTAAAAGAAGACACAAAGGTAATCACTTAGAAGACTCCTTCAATCACTGAGAATGATTTTTTTTTTGTGGGTATATATTCAGGAACTTGAAATAAATACAGGTACTTCGATGCCATAAATGTCTCATCTTCTGTGAAGTAGAGCCCCAAAAGGATTGTTTATCAGAGTTGTTCTAGAATCTGCCAAGGGAAAGGTTCTGACATTTGCAAGTCACAAATAGTTATGAAAAGAATTGCATATTTATGTTTATATGATACACCATTTCTGTCCTTTTGTTAGGTTCCTAGTCCAAAGCGTAAATTGGAAGAACCTGTAATGGAGTTCAGACCTCCACGAGGTGCAATCACTCAGCCATTAAAGAAGCTGAAGATAAACGTTTTTAAAGTTCACAAGTGTGCAGTTTGTGGCTTTACAACAGAAAATCTTCTCCAGTTTCATGAACATATTCCTCAGCATAAATCTGATGGCTCTTCATACCAGTGCAGGGAATGTGGACTCTGCTACACATCTCATGTGTCCCTTTCCAGACACCTCTTCATTGTACATAAGCTGAAGGAGCCTCAGCCAGTATCAAAACAGAATGGGTCTGGGGAGGATAATCAGCAAGAAAACAAACCCAATCATGAGGATGACTCGTCCGACAGCGCGGCATCGGACAGAAGGTGCAAAGTGTGCGCAAAGACTTTTGAAACTGAAGCGGCCTTAAACACTCACATGAGAACACATGGCATGGCCTTCATTAAGTCCAAAAGAATGAGTTCAGCTGAGAAGTGATCAGATTGGGATGCAGAGATCTCGCTCCACATTGGAATACTAATGACATTTTTGCTACAGAAAGTTCAAGGTATAATAGTGTTAACAGTACTGTTCAGGCTGTTGCAATATATTCTGCATAAAAGTGTCCCCTTCACCTCATTGTCTATACCCTCAGAACCATTGAAGCAGTATTTGAGTTGAAAAGAGTTTGTATATATTTAAACTAATAATTTTTATACTCTTTTGTTATGTGTTTGTACCAGTATCTAGTGGAAAAATTGTTTTTTTTCTGTTTTGTTTCTGTTCTTTTGTAGTAAGTTTCTTTAAAACAGAGTTCTGAATTCTGGGGCAGTTCCTTAGGTTGTCTTAAACTGGTTGATTTTTGAACGCTTCTGAAAGAAAGCTTAGCTAATGGAAGTGCATCAGAAGGAGGTGCTTGGAGGGGAGAGGAGAGAGGAAGCAAGCTAAGGGGAGATTTAAATTCTAAAGAACTCGGGCTTACAAATGTCTAAGGAAGCTTTTCAACTTTTTCTTATAAAATATACTATATAAAAAAAATAAAAGTACCACTGCATGTGTAAAATAAAGTGCTGGTTTTTAGGTGGCAACACCAGAACAGGTGTAGACCCCCTGGAGTGGTGAAGTACGCTCGAAGAGTATAAATGCACAACTCTATGTATCATGAAGTGATTTTTTTAAGTCATCAGGTGCTTGTAATCAAAGCTTAAATTGTTACAAAAGGGCTGGGCTGCCTGGATTTAAGAGATAAGATGTAATTAGAGGAATAGGTTGATGATGATGATGATGTTTTTTGTCATGTAATTTATTAAACATACAGAAGTGAGTACACAGCATTTTGTATTTTTCTTGCTGGTTATTGAAAGGAAATAGTTAACCCTTTCTACAGGGGTTGAGATTTGCCAGCTCCACGTGATCATGCCAAACGTTCTGGTGCTCTGTGTCACACACAGCCACAACTGGGAGCCATCCCCAGGCAGGAGTGGGACTGGGGCTTGTAGCTTTAGCACAGGCCCTGCGGAGCTCGGCCACACATTGCAAACTCCTGTCCAGCACCACTAGTTTTGCTTGCACAAGTACAAAAAGGTACCATACTGTCCCTTTCAGATAGAGTTCTCTGTGAGAGTATATTTTTAGTTTGTTTTTGCATTTTATACCTTGTATGTAACCCTACAAAAAAATTTTTGTACTTTTTTTTAAAACAAATTGTGTATATATAGATAGCTGCATGATGAACAGTAGTAATTGTTGGGTTCCTTAAAAGTCTTGCTGCTGTCAGATGTTACTATACACTATGTCCATTACGACTTGTATTAAACACATTTCATATGTAAATAAATGTGGAGCATTTTGCCCTGAAAAGATTTGTGAGATTCTGTTATTTATCATTAAATTTTAATAGTTTTAAAATTTAAAGTGTTTAAAAAAATATGGATCCTCTTAGCCACCTCTGTACAACTTAATCGTTCTGGCAATTGTGTATCGGATACATTAGTTCTGCTCTCTCCATCCTCATTCCTAATTTGGCTCCTGGGTAGATGCTTGTTAGCCCATTTATATTACTGGCATATCAAGTGCTTGTGAGGTACTTCATCCTACAGCACCTCAGCGCGTGCTGGCCACTGCCACCACTGCCCTTCCCATTTAGTGGATACCTCTGAATACTTGTTTGTTGATGTGCACTGTCAACTGTACAACAAATGAGTTATCACTATGCAGAATGGTGTTTTGTATACAGTGAACAGATAATAAAAGTTCAATTTTCACAGCCATTACTAATACTTTTCTTTCTTTTCCCTTTTCACTGTCTTACACCTGCAAGTAACCTGATGATGCAAATGGCATTGTGGTGCCAGGATGTCACGCTGCCACTCGTGTCCCCAAAGGAGCTCCTGCACAGCCAGGGAGTGCAGCCCAGCTGCTTGGCAGTGGGCTCTCTTCAAGTCTAACTGGCAGATCATTTTAACTGTCCTGCCAGTAATCTCTTGAAAGGTTTAATAAGGGATAGAGGGTCTTGAACTGCCCCATAAGCTCCAGCCACATTTCTGTGTCAGAGATGACATACCTCCTTAACAGGAGGACGATGTCCTGAGAAGCAGGATGTGAACAGAAGGTTTTAAAGCAACGTGAGATAAGGTGAAAAGGCACAAATCTCAGTAGGCATGCCTAAAGGAATTATTTCCTCTTGTAAACGACAGAAAAAATATTTAAACTTATTTTTGTCTAAGATCTGACCTGCGAGTTGTTTGCTTTTAATCAACATTGTGACACTAACAGTCAGCGATGACAGAAATACTCCTCTTTTTTACCCCTTTCCTCTGAGGATTGAACAGTAATGGATTAAACCTCATAAAACCTCTGTGAGTTAGGAAAGGGATCATGGAGACTCCACCATTTTGCAGCCACTCTTGTGGTTGGAAACAAAGGTGCTTAACAGTGCAACCTCAAATTGCAACAGAAACTAAGGCTGTAGATCTCCTCCTGTTGTGTGCCTTCCCATTCCATCCCTTCTGCTCTTCAGGGAGACAGGAAGCACTCTGAGACCTCTGCCCAAATATCCAGCTGCACACAAACTGCCCAACCAGGACTGCACCAAGGCTCAGCTCCACCTGCCAGCACAGCCTCAATAAAACTGTTTCTTCACCTGCTAATATTGGTTAACACCTCACCTCACGGCATGTGGGCAGTGCCTGGCTGCCAGCCACCTGGCTTGGGCTGTGTGGATGTGGGGTCTTTGAGAAATAGCACCAAAATAAGTCACTGAGGCTGTAGTAAGTGGTGTGGGGGGAAACCCCACAAACCATGGGGACATGCACTCACTTACCAGTGGGGAAGTAACAGAAAAGAACAGCATGGGAGTTCACAATAGCCCAGCAAGGCAGCATGGAGCTGGCCCTCCTCACTGTGCACAGGGCCGTACCAAGATGCTTTCCAAAACGTGCAATTTGCCACAATAAAGATGCCCTTGAGAAAGGCTGTGAGACTGGACAGAAGGAACAATGAGGGGAAGTGGGACACTGTGTCAGCCAGAGCCACCGCACTCTGTGCAATCAACCTCACAGGAAGCAAAACGCTCTGCCTGCCACAAGAGCAGTGGGCTCAGAGGAGAGGCAAGCACAATTCCAGACCCTTCCCAGGACAAGACCTGAAGCAACAGCCTGAAGTTGTCCCAAGGGAGGTTTAGGTTGGATGTTGGAGAAAGGTTTTTGACCCAGAGGGTGGTTGGGCACTGGAAAAAGCTCCCTTGAGAAGTGGTCACAGCACCAAGCCTGACAGAGTTCACAAAGTGTTGGTATACTCTGGGGCACGTGGTGTGACTCTTGGGGATAGTGCTGTGCAGAGCCAGGAGTTGGACTTGATCCTTGTGAGCCTCTTCCAAGTCAGCAGATTCTGTGATTCTATGATGTGTGCTCCCCCATGCAGGGTGCATTCTCAGCTTGCCACCCACTACCTCACTCTAGCATGCCCCAATCCTCCATGTCCCGCCATGCACACTGGGGCTATGCTGTACCTCTAAGCTCAGCCAGAAATAAGTCAAATTAAGTCAGTGCATTTGTGTTGTCCAGTGCACGACGCCTTTAATGACCCCCACATGCATCTGCCTCCCCTGCTCCTGGGGTGCCTGGGTATGACACAGGTGTGCCGTGCCCACCCTGTACGGTGCCCCCAGATACCTCCCTCGGCTGAGCCTTGGTCTTCTTGCCTGTAGGTACAGCTGGGGCTCAATCTGGCTGGCCACAATCACTGTACTTCTCTACACTTGTCTGGTGTTTGTATTTCGGAAGGGCATTTACAGATGTACAACTTGACCTGCCAAAGGCCCAAACGTTCTCAGTTCTTAACCTCTGTCCACCTGTGGGGAATTCAGTTTGGCGAGCCTATTTACTTTTAGAAGGATTTTTATATAACTCTGACCTTTTCATTCTGTTAATATTACCTTTCTCAGTACACTTAGCGTACACATGCAGCTGCCAGGCCAATAACAGCACACAGAAAAACCTATTTTAGTTTAAAACCTTTCTCAAATATTAGGGCAGTTCAGTAGTCAATTCTTTGTATTTGAATTTCAGATTATTACTCAAAGGTTATCTGCCCAGGCTCCCTGAAGGGTGACTAGGAACAGTGGGGAATGGATTGACAAGAGAAAGAAGTACAGAACTTGTCAACCATAGAAGGCATAAGCATTCCTGACCTACATCCCCAGGCTCTGTGTACAGAGGAGATTCTGCATCCAGAAGTGGATGCGGATGCAGGAGCACGAAAGAAGGAGCCACTTCTCGTCTCATCTCTGGGCACTTGTTCCCTTTGAAAAAAACCCTGGATTTGCTTCTCAACAGTGACTGTACAAAACCTGAGTTTGATGTTATTTCTGTCACAGTTGGGAAAAAAGACAGCTTTCCTCACTGGGGACCAAATGGCCCGTTTGAGGGCATCGCAGTGAGGCACTGCACTGGGAATGACCCAGATTCACCTGGAAAATGAACTGGAGGCACTACAGATCTCCTCTCTGAGCCCCAGGATTCTATTTTGAAGGAAGAAATGTATCTGAAACATTAATGTGACTATTAGCCAAATAAGATGAGCATTACCCTTCTCAGATATGTCCCCTTATATGATCTGGCGAAAGACTTTATGCAGTTCATTTATTTTCTGTTCTCAAATTGTGCTATTTTGTATTCAATGGCTCTAATGTGATGGTGGGGATATGGATGCAGTGCATTATCAGCACTGCTCTCCCCAGATCAGTCCAGTACTTGGCTAACAGTGCCATAGCTCTGCAGGCCAGACCAATATTGCAGGTCAAGCACAACAATATTTCCTGATTTAGTGACTGTTTCTGAGGTTTTTACCCTGTTCCATGGTAGAAGGGGAAGGAAAAGAGAACATTATTTGCTTAATTCAATTGAATGTTCAGATAGTTGGATCCCTCCCTCCCCTTACCCTTTTTCTCGAGAAAAAGAAATTATTTTCACAAATAAACTATTCCCTGAAACAAATCCACTCAGCTGAAATCCAGTTAGCTCTGCAGACACCGGGTCGCAGAGCAGACTCAAAATGTTGACTCATACACTTAGAAAGTGACACTGCGGTTGCAAACTCTGCCTGCGAACAGCTCCTTGCCATCTCCCAAGGCACATGACAAGACTCAGGAGAGGAGTGACACAAGACAAAAGCCATACATGCTCCCAAGCAGTGGCCTCCAAAGTGGGGGTCTGCGTCCACAGGCATGCAGGAAGCAAATAGTCTTTCTACTGTTACAAAACTGCAATGAAATACAAGTATTAAAACTATCCAGAAAAGGGGTGAGTTCTGTGTCCATGAGCAATCCCCTGGAAAACAAAGAGCTGTCATTCAATATTATATATCCAGGTAGCCTGGCTGTTTGCAAAGGTCTGGCAAATCTGCCAGAATGTCAAGAACTACATTTTCTGTGTACTAAAAAGCCAGCCTAATTTCCTAGCTGCAGAGCTCCAGAAGATCTACTGTACAAATATTGAAGTCAAACATCCAGCGCAGGAGAAGATTTCAAAATACATGTAACCTTTAATAATCGAAGTCATGCAGATGGTAAAACAACAAAGCCACCAACAGAGGTGTGGGTGATTCCCAGCACCTCTGGCAAAGGAAGAAAAGCAGCTTCCTAATATGTTTCTCTTGCCTCACCACAAACAGTGGGGGAGTCCAAGTGTTTTCTGAGCTATCAAACATCAACCACAATCAAACCAACAGGCAAAGAAACTGCAATCTCAGAATTAAGTGTAGGTTCACGCCTTGGACAAAATAAAGTCCCAGCTATGTGAACAAAAAGCATCTTCAGTCCTCCCAGATCTCAACACAAAGCTGCCTTCTCGCTTTTCTAAATTCTCCATCCACTAACTCTGTTTCTTCCCTCTGTTTGTTACAGGATTAGATTTATCACCTGGACTTCCACTTTTAATTCTCTCCACCAGGAATGACTGCAAGGAATTGTTCTAACACTGACCAGGCTTTGTCATTTACGTTCTCTCAGTTGCTGCCATCTCCCTGCTGAGTGGCTTGTCTTTTGGCTCCAAAATTGATATTCCTGCTTCACAATAGGCAAGAATTTTCTGCCTGTTTGGTGAATTAAAGCACCACCCAAAAATAACACTCAGATATCACTCTTCTATCACAGTCATTTGCCTTTGTTCTGTGTGTTGCAGCATTGCAACTCTAGTCTAGGATGAAAATTTATCATTTATATTCAGCCATTCCTTGTGTGACCAGGTAATAGAAAAGTGTCAAATATTTACTGTTAAATGCAAACATATAATTAAGCACAAAGTAAGGATTAAATCTATTCTACTTTAGTAGGAATTTGGGGGTGAAACACAGTGTTTTGGAACAAAAGCCGTTTTCTTTTGGTTTTTTCATATTGATGCAGATATGATACCCTGCATTAATATAATGAATTAATAGCTGAAGTGGAATGTACAGCAATAACCACAAGAAATAACAGAGATTTCCTTCCAATAGCAAAGCAAATTTAACAAAGATGGTTTTGTCAGATTGTTTCTAATTGCCTATGAGTTAGTGGTCTGAACCCTAGTGTAAATTCCTGGTATGTTCAATGAGGTTTTTAGAGACTGAGATTTGTTGGTCTCCCTTACACTGATTGTACAGCCTGATAATTTTGTCCAAATCACCATTTTAAATCTCTGATTTCTCAGGGTTTTTTTATAAAAATAAAGGCAAGCAGATTTGTACACAAAGGCAAAAAACTCTATTGAAGAAAAAAAAATCTGTCTAAGTAGTATGGTATGAAAAACCTACTCAGAGAAATTGCAGAAAACCTTTTGCTGGGCAAGAGTCAATCCAACCTTTCAGTGGGCAGATCCCACTCATACAGAACACATAACTTTGTTACACACCTTTTTCATTCAACTCTTAACTGCACAAAGAAAACTCATTATCTTTTCACCCCCTTTGAGCTTGCTCTTGTATATTTTCCCTCTCTCTTAGTAATTACTTCTGAATACTGGATCTGCTGAAAGGGGATAGTAATAAATGCTTTTCTCTGAGTATTTAAAGGATAACAGAGAACTAACCTGAAATCACGTAAACTTAGAGGAACTCCTGTGTAGTAAGTAAAAGAATACTGGTTCCACTGGAAGAATAATCAGGTGAGAAGGCGAAGGATCTTATCTAGCTCACACCTAGCTCGTGTCCTTGGAGCTTTCTTCCCAATTTGCCATTTCTGTTCATTCCTGAGAGCATTACACCTTCCCCTGTGATCTAATGCCAGTTCTGCCTCTCTTAGTCAGTCCTAGTCTGTCTTGTCCAACTGTTTACCAACATAAAAGTCTTGATGAATTACTGGCAAATTACAAAAACACCGCTCCGGTCAGACAAATTGTTTGTTTCCATTTATCTCGGGAGCATTTCCATGTGTTTTCTGTTCTCCCATTCTCAGTCTTCAGGGGCTAATTCTAAACTTGGTGAATGCCTGACTTGGTTTGGTCCGTTTAATTCCCAGGAAATCAAGCTCTGGGCTGTGACCTGTGTCTGTGTGGCTGCTTGCTGCTTCAGGCTCATGCAACCATTCAGTGACGAACTGGAAATGGGTGTGAAGTGTGAACTGAATCTCCCTGTGCTGCTGGGGGTCTGACCCACTGCTAGGCACGCTCTGAGCAGCCCCGGCCCATCCCTGCCGACAGCCAGGCCCGCGGAGGGTACCGAGGGAGTGCCACACACGGCTGCGGCTTTTCTGGGTCTCGGCGCTCTTCTCTGATCGAGGCCGTGTCGCGGTCCCTGAGCAAACACGGAGGTCATCGCGAGCTGCTGCCCTGAGGTGATTCCGCTCCCAGCGGGTGAGGAGGAGACTGCGATGCCCCCTCGGATCTCTTCCCACCCCTCCGGCCGCACGGCCCCTCACGCCGTTCCCGCGCTCAGCACAACGCCCNGACGCGGCTCTTCCCGCCGAGCCGGGGGGTCTGAGCGCCCACCGAAGGTCCCTTGGTAAGGCCAGCTGCTCAGGCACCTCCAGGGCCAAGAAGCAAAGGGGCCTCGTCATCGGGACCTTTCGCCGCGGTGCATCTGGGAGCTGTAGTTCACTTGGCCGCGGAGACCCTCTGTGCCTCAGCAGGGCTGGAGAGGGAGGAGACTACAGATCCCAGAGAGCAGCGCGGGGCCCGCTGTCAGCCCGGGTGCTGCGCTGGGGGCGCGGCTCTGGCTGGCCCGGCAGCGGCGGGATCCGCGGCGGGGCCGCAATGGATCTGTTCGGGGACCTGCGGCGCATGAACAAGCGGCAGGTACCGGGGCTGCGCCCGGAGCCCCCGTGGCTCTCACCCCTCACCTGGGAGCGGGGGTTTTCAAACGCCGGCGTGCAAGGTCCTTCCCCCCGCTGTACCCGTGTGCTGCCGAGAAAAGGAACAAAAAATGAAGGAGTGTGACTAAAGCGCATCCGCTGCTGGAAGGGCTGGCGGAGCGGGAGAATTTAGGGGCAGAAAGGCAAATTAGTGATTTTCTAGATAAGAAATTTCAGTATGACAGCGGCAGGAAATGATCTTTAGTCATTTTTCGTCTCCTGCAGCTCCTCTTTTTAAACAAAAGTCACTCTCAGAAAGTCACCCTTTGCTCATAGTCCGGTGTTCCCCATGGCCCTTTGGGTATTTCTGAGCTTGGGTGGGAGTCGGGGCCGTGTGACCGAACCAGGTTTGATCGTTTGCCAGGTCGCTTCCCCAGCTTTACAAGCCTTTATCAGGGTATTTGCCTCTGTCACTGACACACAGGAATGGATTAACCCAAGACTAAGGCACACAGAGAATTCCAGCTTTATGCTGCAGTTTGGTGGATTCTGACATGGCAGTCTATGCCACCAGACTTGTGTTGAATTACGATTTTAGCATAAAAGCCTAGAATTTGTGGTGCACTTGGGCTGAAGTTCTATGTTGTGCCTCTAAATACAGTACAGTACCTTTAAAACCCAATTTTCTTGTTTCACACAGCTGTATTACCAAGTCTTAAATTTTGCTATGATTGTGTCTTCTGCCCTAATGATCTGGAAAGGGCTGATCGTGGTCACTGGCAGCGAGAGCCCCATTGTCGTCGTGCTCAGGTGAGTCAATGGAAAGGCTTTCTGCTTCAAGTCCAGGTATTGTTTTGCCTTTTGTCTCCTCCCCCTTCCCCTTGGATACATTTGGAATTTGAAATCTCACTTATTAAAAGAAGGACTCAAACACTTAGTCTCTTCTAGCTGTTTTTGGGCTCTGGCAAAGGTCACACTGTCAGTAGCCATGGCCCAGTTTCCACTGAGGTTTGTAGGAGCAGTAAATGTGTGAGACCTTTTAAAATCCAAGTTCCTTCACTTCATGGGTAAACTCCTGCAGATTGCTTTGTGGGATTTGGGTTGTGTTAAAGGTCTGAGCAGTGTTACTGAATGGGTGAAGCTACAGATCTCAGTTAAAACTGTGGGTTTATCTGTAAGAATTAAATGTTCTTTGATTTGATGATGCTTCTTTCATTTGTGCCAACAAACTCTCTCTTTCTTGTTGTTTGCAGTGGCAGCATGGAACCAGCTTTTCACAGGGGAGACCTGCTGTTCCTAACAAATTTCCATGATGACCCAATCAGAGCTGGTGAAATAGTTGTTTTTAAAGTTGAAGGCAGAGACATTCCAATAGTTCACAGAGTTATCAAAGTACATGAAAAGTAATGCAACTTGGCATTTTCCTTGTTTGTAAAGCTCCTTTCCTTCCCCGTGGCTTTCAGTGACACTTTAATTGTGGTTTACTGGGTGAGAAAGGCAAGTGAGGATAAGCAGTGAGAGAAAGCTCAGCTGTAGGATGTGACCCACACTTCTCGAGGGTCTGAGACCTTTCCCTCAGCCAAGCTGCTCGGGGTTGGAGCAGGTAAAGCTGTGCCCAGGAGGAATCCTGGCAGCAGGAATGTGCATGGGAGCCGTCTCTCCTTGTGTGCTGATGGTTGTACAGTTGGGATTTTGGTTATAAGAGCAACTTTCTGATGGAAGGTTGAGATTCAGAAGCAGGGTGCAGCCTGATGAGTATGTGAGCTTTGCTAACTGAAGTTTTTCAATTTGACTCAGGATAAAAGAAGAGATTCTTCTTCTTATTGTGTCTCTTGGCCACAGTGCCCACAACAATTTTTGCTGAAAAGCAGCAGGGAGAGGGCTTGGTTTGGCGTTGATTGCAGATGCCTACTCTGCTAAACAGCTCCTTCCAAACCGCAGTTGTGCTCCTAGTTGTGCACAGTGAAAAGCTAAGCTGGAGGTGACGAGCATTGACATATTTGCTCCATGAACTGAAGGTGTTTATTTCTTGAGTAATATCTGTTCTTCCATGCTTTTTTCAAATTTCCAAGAATCACCTATTTTATTTTTTTTTAATAACATAATTTGTCTTTATGAGAGCTCCTTGTTTCTTGGTATCAGTACTTGAGCAAATTTCATCTGAAGACTGTAAACTTAAGAACTTTATTTGAATTTGTGTTTTGTTGAAGATGCAGATAAACACACAGGGCTTTTGTTGAGGAAGTTTAGTGCCTGGATGGACAATGTCCCTTTCATGTCCGTTGTGTAATTGCTTCCACCAAACAGCAATCTAGGAGTGTTGTAAAAAATGTTTCTTGTTAATATCTGTTGATAGATGAAGTCAGTAAAGTCTGGAGTGTTAATGATTTAATGGTGCTTGTTCAATAAGCAGGGCTGAAAGCAAACACTGTTATCTAATCTTATAGCACTTTTCATCCTCATTTGCTTTGTAGATGTTGATTGAGATTTTTAAATTAAGTGCTATTTAGTTTATCACCTCTGCCTTCTAGAGGAAATGGGAACATCAAATTTCTGACTAAAGGGGATAATAATGAAGTCGATGATAGAGGCTTGTACAAAGAAGGTCAGAACTGGTTAGAGAAGAAAGATGTTGTTGGAAGAGCAAGAGGGTAAGTAAAGCAAAAGGTACGTTGTAATTAAATAGAAAAAGAAGCTCTTAAATCGGTTCTGCTGTTGATACAAACTGATCTGATGTATTTTTTTAATTTCTTATATAGAATTGTAATTAAAAAGAAAACCTGGAAAAGTTGCTTCTTATAGTCCACTCCACTGATGTGGAGTGTGGGGGAAAAAAAAGGACATTTAACAAATAGTACACATGAAAATGCAGAATTAACCAGCTTATCCTTGTCATTGCTGGTAATTCCTAGGAAATTGTTTTGGCTTTCCACAGGACTTTTATGCAAGGTTTGAGCTTTTGACTTTGTCCCCTTCTCCAGTTGAGCTGAGATCTCTTCAGATTTTCTCAGATAACTTTGATTAAGGAAAACTAATGAGTTTTACCTCTTATTCAGATCTGCATTAGTCCCAGGTGTAAATGATGGGATTGCACTGAAATATTCCAGACTGAGTAACATGAAAATACTTCCACGTAATATTTGAGAGTTAATTTTACATTCACCTGTTTTATCAATTACAGGTTTTTGCCCTATGTAGGAATGGTTACTATAATAATGAATGACTACCCAAAATTTAAGGTATGTATACTGACATTTTGAATACTTGAATTGCTAAAATAACAAATAAGAACCTTGCCTCTTAGCATACATGTTAATAAATTTGTGTCTCTGGTTTGGTACCTAACGTAGGATGAGCTGGGTTTCCTTCCTTGTTGTTGGGCAGTAGAATTTGTTGTTTGTAATGAATTGAAAACATGTCATTTCTTAGAATTTTGTTAGTTAAGTGTATCCAGTTGTGATGCCTGGTTGTGATTAATTTGCTCAAATTAAAATCTTCCTGCAATTCTGTAGGACCAGAGCTCTGTAATTCTGGAAGGTGTGATGTTTGAGAGGGCACCCTTTAAACAGTTGGTGCTTTCTGAGCTCTGTGGAGAGGAATTGTAACGAGTCTGTGTTGTGTTTCTTTGCAGTATGCTCTCCTGGCAGTGATGGGAGCATATGTACTGCTCAAACGGGAATCCTAAACACAAGAACAAAGGGAAATATACAGGGGGAAAGATCTAATATATTTCAGATGGTTTCGTTTCTGTATGCGGTTACCAAACTGTGCAAGCTTTTGTCTTGTCTAAATAAACTACACCTCATGAGTGAAGCTTTTGGCTGCTGGCTAATTACAAAATGACATATTTAGCACCTTTTCCAGACTGCTCTCAGCTAGCCTGGCGCTGGTTTGGAGGACACTGTCATGTGCTGGAGCAGCCAAGGGCTCTCCTGCCATGCCATGGTGGTTTTTCTTGAGTGCTGCTGCATCTGAACCCACTTTTGCCCTCCTGTTTGTTTTGAGGGTTATTTTTAATCTGTCAGTGCCCTCTTTTCTCCACCAAACAAACAGTTTTGATCAGTGCTTGGAAGGACACAGAATCTCTGAACAGGTAGTGAGTTGTAGGAGTTTAGTCAGACTTATGCCTAAGGGAAGTTGGCTGGTTGTGGCTGACAAAAACGGCCAAGAAGGGGAGTTTTGCTCTGACTTGGTACTGAGCAGTGGGGACACGGAGCTTTTTCCCTGAATTTGAAACTTGCTCCTTCATGGGGTAGGGAAAAAAGCCCAGATGGCCTGATTTTTAGAGGCCTGGTTTTCAGGGACTGTGTGTTGCTAGTATTCAGGCTGTTGACGATTCTGCCTTTTGTGTTCTAGCTCTTAAACAAACCTAACAAAAAGGTTTTCTGGGGCTTTAATAACACTTGTAAATTACTGAATGAATAGCACAGTAGTACACTTCAGGGATATTGCCAAAAAGGGGAAACCAGAACTCTTATGCCAGTTTGGAGAATGTATTATTCTCTCCTATCGTATAACACCTGAATAGTGTTAAACATAAAATTGATTTTTTCATTTAAAAACTTACCTGATAACTGCCTTTTATGAATTTTGGTATTTTTCTCTTCTCTTCAAATGTCAGTGTTGTACCTTCAACAAAGGAGAACTTGTTTTCCTTGCTGGCTTTGTTTTTGTAGCTTTGATAAGGAACAGCTTGATACTTTTTTCCTCTGGAGTTCTGTTTCTTCTGTAATCCCTTACTTCTGCAAAAATACTCTATTGTACAATAATGACACCTTTTCTGTTGTAACAGCTCACGCACAGCAGACAACTGCTGAATTTCTCCAAGTAATATTACTTCTTTTGTGTCCTACTAAGCAGTTTTCATGTCCAACTGTATTATAAAAATTACTTATTTTGTGTCAAATTGTATAGAAATAAAACTGAGTATAATAAATGGCATGGCAGAATAATGTTGGGATCCTTAATGCAGTCTTCCTGGAAGTGTATCATCCCAGTTAAGAAAAAAATAATGTCTTGTTTGGAGACAGTGTATGTGCAGTAAGATTTTCTCTTTTTCTTGGTATTGCTGAAATCCAGATTTATTCTCTCCACGTACCCCAGTGCGAGCACAGTCCAGCTCTGACTTGGAGAGTGCAGTTGGACATTTTGCAGCTGGCAAATGTGACACTGGGATCCAATCACAGGAGTGGCTCAGAGCTGTGTTGGGGGGGATCAGAGTGGATGTTAGGAAGCATTTCCATACTGAAAGGGTGCTCAGACCTGTAACAGCCTCCCTGGGGAGAAGGTGGATGCCCCAGGCTCAGCATTCCAGCAGCACTTGGACAATGCCCTTGAGCTTCTGGGCAGCCTGGGAGGGCTCAGGCTGTTGGGCTGGATGGTGTCTGTAGGCTGTTCTGGTCCACAGGCATGTCCATAAATGCTTCCCGTTTGAATTCTCCAATTATTGAACCCCTCCACCACAAAAATCATAACCCCTAACTTGTGATGGCTGCTGCAGCAGCCTAGCACACGTTAGATGTGCAGTGAGCAGTCACTGGGGTTAAGCTTCAACTGTCCAGGGCTTCCCAAAATGCAGCACAAACAGTATCAACCACCTTACACTGGGCCTTATTAAATAAATGGTATTATTTCATATTCTTCAGCCTCTGTGAAGTTGTGGAACTCTTTTCTGAGAAATGTCTTCAGTTCTTCAGGGAACTGTTGCTGCACTGAGGCGATGTTGAGGTTATTTGCAGAACACCTGCCCTGAGTGCAGGTTGGAAATTCTGGAGATTAGTCTATTCAGCATCTCCAACATTTACAGAGTATCCCTCAGCGATCATGCCTGTTATTACATTGGAGATAGGCTTCCACCAGTGTTTGTTCTGTACATACATCTTGGCTGTGTCTAACGCCACGATCCCTACAAAGAAAACGATGAAAGGCACATCGTTCTTCTATTATCCCTTTTTATAGCCATCAAATCTGCGTTGCTGATAGAACAATGATGCTTGTCTAAAATATAAAGGAAGCAGATTAAAGAGTGTTACTGTAGTAATAGCATTTAAAAACTGTGAATGTTTTCCTGCTACGGAGCACAGCGACATTTTGCTTTGCCATGGGGTGTATGAAAAGGGGAAAGGTATTTTGAAACAAAGAGAGCTGTTTCTTGATGTTCAAACACAAATTGATGTTATCAGGCTTCCTCTTTAAGAGAAAGATTGTCCTGAGTGAGTTGAGTTGCTCACACTTCGTAACATCCTTTGGTTGTACCTGGATCCTTTTCTGTTGTGGGGGGTCCAGAATAATATTTCCCTATGTTGTCAAGTTATTCTTTTTCTTAAAAGGGTAATAAAAATAAGAATTAGAATAAATCCTTATGAACAAGTAAATTAATAATAAAGACATAGTACATATACAACAGATAAGAAAAGTTTATTTGTTTGCATGGTGTTTTCAGTAAAAGGGATTTGGGACTACTGGGCAACAAGGAACTGAGTAAGAATTCATGTTTGGTTGGTTTTGGTTTTGTTTTCTGAAAATGGACGGTTTCCTGAATTTTTCAATTTCCTGCCTTGATTGCTCCAAACAGTTAGAAGTTTCTCTGGATGGCAATATTTTATTTGATCAGCTGTCACTCAGCACAGAGCACACGTCTGTAGCTGGTGCTGCAGGCTGCACAGTGAAACTCGAGGTGTGAGAATACTATTGTCAATTAAGCAGGAATGCATAATTAATAACCGAAAGAAAAGAATGAATCACATTAATCAGTAAAAGAAGATGAAATAAACTGTGACTAAACAAGGGAACAATTTAGCTCAATACAGGAGGATACACAATTGACTTCAAAAGAGATTGTACAAGCGTTTGCCCGGAAATTATGTTAATTCACATCCGTGGGAGCTTCCAGTAGGCATAGTTCAGTTCCAGTCATGTGGGGCTAGCTGGAGGAGCTGGCAGGTCCCTTACAGTCAGCTCTGTTCCCTGTGTATCCCACCTCCTGCCACAGTTCTCTAGGCAGCAAATCCCTTAAACTGCACCCATTGCACGTGGCTTCATCCTGTCCCTGTTGTTCTCCTGGGTGACAAACGGCACATCAGGACCTCGCATCCCACCACTGCTCACCCACCTTCACTCCAGTGAAACCACTGAGTGCTCCACCTCATGGCCTTTCCAGGGATTTACTGTCTCCATCTTTTCCCTGCACTGCCTCTTCAGGCTGAAATTATTTTCATTCATTCACTACGAAGCTGGCCAGTTCCAAGTGCCTCGGGGTGCTGAAAAGTTTACAGGGTCCCTGTGCTAGGAAAGCAGAAAGTTCTGTAAATGCGCGTCCGCTTTACTGTCGCTTGTGACAGGAAATTTAGGTGACACTGGAAATTAAAAGAAGCTCTTTGCACAAGATTTTCTGTTCCAGTGAGGGACAACGAGGCCCTTTGCCCCAGTGCAGCCGAAGCGAAGCCCGCACGGTGCGGTCCCGCAGGGCGGGGTTGACCTCGCCCCCTGCAGCTCCCGGCTCCCCTCAGCGGCCCCTCCGCTGCTGTTGCCGCCCTCTGAGGAGCTCCCGGTGCCCCGGGCGCTGCCGGCACCACTGCCCCGAGGTGCCCCGGGCCGCCCTCAGCGCCGACCCCCGGCGAACGGAGCGGGGGAACAAGAACTTGTGGGACGCGGCCGTGCTGCGGAGGTAACGGAGAGAGAGAACGCCCTCCCCTCCCAGGGCAGCGCCCGGGGCCGGCACCGCCTCAGCTCCCCCCGCGGGCGCCCGGGGGGGCGGGGAGCGGGCCCGTGAGGAGGCGTCAGGCGTGAGGGGGCTCCGCTCGCGCCGGGCCCGGCTCCGGATAAATGNCTCAGCCACGTTTTCTCTGACAATGTAACACAAGAGACAGTAGAAATTATTTGACTGTGACACTGACAAAATCTTCAGTCCCAGTAGTGCTTCAATTTGGCATTATCATTGCCCCTTCCCTTCCCTTCCCTTCCATCAGTCAGTAGCAAAGTCCACCTGATGTTTGAACAATCAAATCTTTACCCATTTTGGTTAATTTTGTGCTACTTCAATTGTTCTTACAGGACATTTAATGGGGAAAAAGAGCACNTTCTCTTCCCTTCCCTTCCCTTCCCTTCCCTTCCCTTCCCTTCCATCAGTCAGTAGCAAAGTCCACCTGATGTTTGAACAATCAAATCTTTACCCATTTTGGTTAATTTTGTGCTACTTCAATTGTTCTTACAGGACATTTAATGGGGAAAAAGAGCACTGGAGATTTTCCTTATGGTTTTGAAGAAGAAAACAAGACACCATTTTCAGCATTACCTGACAATATCAAGCAGCTGGAAGAGTATCTGCAGTGGGAAGAAATCTCAAAATATTTGCTACGGCTGCTGGAAAGGAATGAAAATAAAAGTGCTCACTTTTTAAAAGGAGGGCTTCCCTGGTATACCAGGAGCACCTGGGAGACAGATGACAATAGCAGTTGGAAGCATGTAAGTAAGATAAAACCTGTAAAGATACTCCATGTGTTCAGTTTTTGGTTTACAGTAAAATATCAGCTTCCTCTAACTTGTGGATTGTCCAGAAAAGTAGCAGAAATGCATCTCCTGTATTAGACATTCAGTACAGTAAGACTCTGCTCTTGATTACAGATTGTCGCCCACCGACTGTATTTTTGATGACTTCATTTGGTATTGGGCATAAACACAGCATGCATTCAACAGATTTTAGTGTCTGGGTTCCTTTCAAGCTGCTTGGTTGGGCCATTCTTTTCTTTCCTTTTCTTCATGCTTAGGTGTTCACATCAGCAGCACGTATTGGCCAGCAAAGCCAAGCTAGTGTGAAAAACAGCTGTGAGGGCAGAAGGAACCACATCACACTGACTGTCCCCCTCCATCACCGTTCAGGATGTTCTACCTTGGGCTGGGTAAAGCCACAGGGCTGCAGAATTTTCTCTGGTCCCAGCTTTGTCCCTGTTGCCTTTGCCTTTTCATCAGCCCACAGTGCTGGCTACTGCTGTGGTCATTCCTGGGTTTGCTAAATGAGTCTGGGGCTACTGATAAGCTGCCTCTCCTCATCCCTCAAGCTGATGTTCTTCCTAGTGCTGTTTCACAAGACAGCAAGGTTTTGGATCAGATTAATCCCTGTTCTTTTGGGAAATCCTATAAAATACACTGGGAAGGATAACAGCAAGGTTTAACAGAAAGTAATTGGGGTCTAATGTAAATCACAGAATCCACAAGAAAACTCCTTTCCTTATAATGCTTCAGGCACAGTCACAGTGATAAAGCTGCAGAATTCTTTTGGGTGACAATGAAATAGAATAAAAAGATTAAAACACCCCCTTAAAGACATCAATGGGAAGATTTTTTTTTCCCTTCCTATATTCTACTGCAATATGATGTCATTAATATTCCTGGGCTTACTTAAGCCCAGTTTCCCTCCTGAAATCCCGGTGCAGTCAAATCAGTGAACATTTAAGCTTTTATCTGAATGTGGATAAAAATTCACCCTTTAAATTAAGCTGTGATTTAAGTCTCTCACACCAGTGATACAAATGCTGCCTGTAGGTTTCTTTTTTGCTGTGGCTTTATGATAGTGATGCATCATAGTAACTGATTATTAATGCTATCTAAAAAAGAAACTATTTATTCCGTCTTCAGCTCTGCAGCGTGCAGCTTTGTAATCAAATTAAATGAACAAATTCCATTATTTAATGTAAAGAGGGAAATGTTCTGACTTCTGAAAGTATCTGTCAATAAATCCTACTTAGGAAGGCTGGAAGTTGCCTCTGGTAAGTCGAATCATATCCATATGTGTTGACTTTCACCATAAATTAACATCCACATTTTTGTGCTCAGACATCGAACATCCTTATGCAATAAAAAGGTTATTGCCTTAAGCATCCGGATTTCTACAAGGATTAGTAAAAACCTCATGTTTTCCCTGTGACTAAGATAGAGGACAACTTGTAGAACCTCATTTGGCCGTAGAACCTTTGATTTCCATCATTCAACAGTTTCTTTGTTTCCACCCTGAAGTGAAATCTAATGAAAGTAGCTGTAGCTGTACTTTCCTGCTGTTGGACACAAGTACCTGAAGACACAGCCTAGATAAGCTATGATGTCCTGTTTTCCCCTTGGCTTCAAGAAAGCACCTGAAAGTTAAGGTATTTCTGAGATCTTCCATCCAGATGAAGAAAACATGAAGATCAAAAGGAACGTGCTTTACTCTTTTGAGGGCTGGGATAGTTTCCTAAACATTTAAATAATGAGAATGATTTTTCATTTAAAAGTTATTTTGAATAGAAGAGACCTTATTTATCAAGGCAGAACTCTGATATACTGAATGTGACATTCATGAGCACAGTGATAAAAGAGCAGAACTGGCCTTTGGGGGTTGATTGTGTAGATTTGTCAGGATGTGAGGGGTTTCAGGTGCACAGACTTTGGTTACACAACCCCTTGGGGTAAGGTGCTGCTGTACCACAGCTGTGGAAGGTGTCCGTGCACAGGAGAGGATTACCAGGTACAAGAAGCTGAAGATGATGGCACTGCACATCCAAAAAATTTGTCCTTGGCATGAAATACTTTTCCAGGCATATTTTATGTGAGTTTGGAACAGAAACTTGTTTTAGGAGGAAGCAGACACCAGATTTGCAGTGGGTTACTGTTCCCTGTGCAGTGGCTTGTTGGACTGAGGTACCAAATGTGACCTAAAGAAGGTAAATAATGAACCCTGCTGCCAGCTGCTGGAATGGCTGTCCCAGGAGCACGTGGCCACCGAGGGCTGCAATTCCCGTGCACTCACAGAGATGCCAAACACGACGAGTCTGTGCCTGCAGCCCTGTGTCCCACCTGCTGTGCACAGCAAACACTGGCTGTGCTGAGAGCAAACAGACTCCAAGAACTTTGTTTCATGGATGCTTTCAAATTTAGCTGATTTAATTTAAAGCTTGACTTTCAGATTTAAGATCAGGAAGCCCTAAAGCTAGAAGTAAATGCAAATAAGTACCTCAGGTAACTCAATTCAACGTCTTCCTTATTAGCTCAAATCATCCAGTGCATCACCACTAATGCTTGCACTGGGCCGTACATTTCTTAAGAAGAAAAGAATTCTTTCTAAAGGACTCACCCAGAGTAGGGAAATGGCTGTAACACACAAGCAGTCAAAAAATGGAAGAGGTGAGCACAATACTTCTCGGAGTCTGGCTTAGGATGGTGCACCTGTGTTATTTGGTTTTCGGTTAATACTTTGCTTGCTCTTTTTTCTGTGAATAAATTACAGTTAATGTAGTTAAAGGGAATGGAAATCTCTCCTGCAAGCTAGACTAAGTGCAAAAGTAAGTTGGAAAATAAACTTTAAATTGTTTCTATGACTTGGCTTTTAAACACTAATGAGACAGGATATAAATGAGATGGCAGAAAGAATTATTTGGGAGAATGACTTTCCTCCTACTTTGGCAGTTGGTTATTACACTAACCAAGACAAATGGGGTCTGTTTCAGAAAGATTATTAGGAATATGTTTGTTATGTGAATGCACAGAGCAGTTATCTATTAGGCTTATTAACTTATAGTAGGTTTATTAACTTAGTGAATTACTTTTTTCAGGACTGATCTACAAATAATGTGTTTCTCTTCTTATTAGATGATGGACTATCTGCTTCAAGTTGTGAATATGAAAGAGAGCACTCCAAGCTGAAAGAAGGTCTCTAAATCATGAAGAAATTGCATACTTTCTGTAAGAGACTGTATTTCACAAGCACTTGATTGTATCAGATAATCAACAAGGTCTCTTTTCTGTACACAAGAATTCCTTTGTGTAAAATACTTAAATACACATATTCTTGTATGGTTCAGCAAGGACTAAATCCTCTACTTCATTTCCAAGGTTGCATTTTCTCATTCGAATGGCTTTGATATACATATATATATATAAAAAATTGTCACGGAAGGGTCTTCCAATTAATTATATGACTCACCTATGGAATCAGTTCATCTCTTAGTTGGAAACTACATGATATTGCAACATTCGCAATAAATAGTACCAAGAAGAAGGTGGAGTTTATGCTTTTATTTGAGATAAGCAATGAAATTGGCTGTGTCAAAGGCAGTAGCAAGGGCCACTGCCTTCCCCAGGACAGGGCGTGTGTTGCACTTCCAGCCGCTCTGTTGGGCGCCTCGGTGCCCCGTGTGTGCCCGGGAGATGACGCTGTCCCCGCGGCCCGCTGGCGGCAGCTCCGCTGTGCCCGGGAGGTGACGCTGCCGCTCAGCGCTGTCCCCGCAGCCCCGGGCCCGCTGGCGGCAGCTCCGCTGTGCCCGGGAGGTGACGCTGCCGCTCAGCGCTGTCCCCGCAGCCCCGGGCCCGCTGGCGGCAGCTCCGCTGTGCCCGGAGCCAAACTCGGCCCGGGACGAGCCCCGAGCGCCCGCTCCCTCCGCCTCCGGCAGGCGGCGCCCTCGGCCCGGCCGTGAGGGGAGAGCTTCGGTGAGCCCGGACCGTCTGAGGCCCGGCCGTGCAGGGATCCCCGGTGCGCTTCGGTGAGCCCGGACCGCCTGAGCCCCGGCCGTGCAGGGATCCCCGGTGCGCTTCGGTGAGCCCGGACCGCCTGAGGCGTGCAGGGATCCCCGGTGCGCTCCGGTGCCGGCTGAGCCCCGGGACTGCCTGAGCCCCGGCCGTGCAGGGATCCCCGGTGCACTCCGCTGCCGGGTGAGCCCCGGGGCCGCGGCTGTTTGCCGTATCTCAGTAGCACCACTCTGCCCGGCTCTGCAATCCCAGTCTTAGTGGGGCAAAAGTGTCATATGACACAGGGATGACTGCCGAATGTCAGCCAGTTTTGACATAATGCCTTGGCAGAACATAGGAGATGCTCAGAGAGGAGACATGGTATTAATTCTACCAGAGAAACTGGTAATGTCGGCGTCCTGATCTAACCAGCTTTTCGTTTCGCTCTCTTTTGTTTGTTTTATTCCACTATTTTCTCCTATGCTAGCATTTTGCGGGTGGGTACTCTGAGGCTGACAAACTACTGAAAGTCCCAAGGTTTGTAACAGTGACAAAGGGGCAGGCTGACTGCATAGAAGAGAGAAGTTGAAACACTGTAGCTGAAGGAACCCCCTTGAATTAATGCCTGTTGGACTTCACAATACGTCCGTACACATGAGGAAAGATGTAAGCAGGAGCTTGGAACAGCTGCTTGAGATATTTCAATAGTAAGAAAGTGAATATCCATAATTGAAATGCCTGTCAGATGTAGCCAGGGCTGAAGGAAACAAGACCGTTCAACTTCCTGCACAGAGGAAGGGAACTCTGTTGACCTCAATCCCAGCAGCTAGTAACAGAAATTCAAACTACGGCTGAGCAATGTGTGTTTTCGTGTCACAGGGGCTGTGAGCTGCCATGGCAGTAGCACACACAACAGCCAGCCTGCTGCTCCAGAGGGAATGACAACTTCTGAGCCATCCAGCAGAGTCTGAGGGTCCCTCCTGCACACAGAGACACTCCTGCTCCACTGGGAAGTCAATGACCTGAACTTCAAGTCCAAATTCTCTTTGGCTTAAAGAGCTTGGTTATCTACTAGTTTTCTTGAATACTGCCAGGATTTTGAGGAGGGATAGGAAGGGAGGGAGACCAGAATACACTTTTGAGATCGAATTCCATCACACCATTTTCCTCATAATTATTCATTCCCTGGCAGTCTTTTATCTGTATTATTCTGCCTTAGAATTTCAGGTGTTGCAAAGAAGTCAAGTATGGACACTAAAAATACTATCTTGCTAATACAGTTTAAGCAAAAGAAGCAACAGACCACTCAGAAGGCCATGCTAATAGCCTTAGCAAAGTTAGAGTAAAGAAGTGGTTAAGGATCTAGATGATTTAATCCAGTTTTAAGAAAAGGTTTTACAGTGAGCAATTAGATGCTGTTTAAGGAATTAATCACTAATGGGTCATTAACTCTGACTGGTATTGTACAGTTAACAAGCCGAGGCAGGATTATTAGACTCAGCACCCAATTAAGGAGGAGAAGATATTTACAACAAAATGAACAAATGGGCTTTTAAAACGGAATGGGACAATTTGAAAGAAAGTGTAGGAACATGGAAAACTAGACAGGGTAGAAGACAGATGTGAGTTTGCATATGCCTCTGTCTCTTTATTTGCCCACTTATGTGTAGCTGGTAAAATACTCATTTCTAGCAATAAACTTACAGATTTCCTTGAAGGACATGATTGCACACAGTCGATCCACTACAGGGTTCACATGCACAAGGTACAAGAAAGACCTGTTTAATATGCCAATAAAAGAACAACCACCATAGCTTTCCATAATATTTCTTTATTTGTTTGCAGGTGCTCCATCAGGACCTTATTAAACGTGAACAGGTATCTTCAGCTGCTACCTCTGCTGCCCTGTCATTATGGTTTTATCTACTGCCAGTCTTTGACTATCTCAAGTAACCAAGCATCAGCACTGGTGACAGCTGATCAGGACATCAAGGGCGTCTTCCAATGGCTTTACAGGATACAGAAGAATTGTAGGTAAGAGAAAAGGAGGGGTAATAATGCCAAATGTGGAAAAGCACTATTGAAATCTTGGGGAGTTGCTTATTAACCATGAGCAATAAGCACAGGTGAGAACGTTTGGACAGCAATTAAATGTGCTCACCTGCAGGAGGGTTTTCAGCTTCAGAGCCACAGCTGGACTGCAGCCAAGTAATGACAAGTGAGATTGTTTGTACCCTGAGAAGGAAGAGTGTGCACAGCCTGTGCAGTCACTCATTAGTGTGTGTCTTGCTGACACAGGCCAGGCTATGCAGGCACTTCTCAAGCATACCAAGAGAAATCCTTCTCTTGCAGCCACCAGAAAAGCTGTGCCTTCTTGCAACTCCAGCATCACTGGTGATGCAAGCAAAGCTCACCTGTGAAAGGACCACTAGAATAAGACCTAAAAACTGAAGCAATATGATTTTTGTTCTCCTCTTTTACTCAGGTGTCCTTACTAGAAGTTAGCAAATTACCTCCCTGCTCTTGACAGCAACAGCAGCTCTTTTCCTGGCAGCACTTCCTCTCTCTGCCAAGGAAGCAAAGAGCTGTGTGCTGGAAAGGGTGGGCACCACCACAAATGCACACACAGTGGAATTGTCTAATCCAGAGCCCAGCAGGAGGGTCTCCCCCAGCAGGGCCTCATTCCCCCCAAATTCAGGAGGGACCACTCACTTGGCTTCCCTGCATGCCCTGGACCAGCACAGCTCAGAGAAGGGAAGCTGGGGGTCCTGAACACAGTGTGTGCTCTGGTCCAGAGAGGCAGGTTGGATCTGCAGGGAGGCTGGGGACAGAGGAAAAGGCGTTTGAAAACAAGAGGGATTCCTATTATTATCTGCAAAAGAAGCTCTCCATACAATAGATGGGGGCTGCTGTGGAGAAGGCTGTGAAGGGATGTTTAGAAACTGCTGTCTAAGGTTAAAAAGCTCTCTGAAGTGAAGCTGAACAAAGCTGACATACTTGTTTCTGACAGGACTCTTAAAAGATACGCACAGATTGTGAAAATATAATTAGACGCCAGCCTTTGTCTGGCCACAACGAGTGGGAAATGGTGAAAGGAGAGGTCTCCCAGTCTGCATTGAATCATCCCCAGGACACAATGAGGGCACTTGTGCATCCTTCTCTCTTCCCTAATGAGAAACGTTAATTGCCACAACCTCCTGAGTGTGTAGAGCACCCCATGCCCAGCAGAGGAGAAGGGGTGTTTCATTACAGCTTCTCAGCCCCATTACAGGCAGTAACAGAGATAATGAAAAATAAAGATGCCGCAGTTTTAGTTTCGGCAGCCCGGCAATGGGCACTTGGTGGGCAGGGGAGCGGGCACGGTCCAGCTCTGTGCCAGCCTCCTGGGGCTGTGCCGGGCAGCCAGAGTGGGCAGGATGAGCCTGCCAGGCCCCAGATGGGTGTCAGTGCCCAACCAGTGACTGTCTCCCCTTGTGGCAGCTGGGCTGCAGGGGCCAGGGGTCCTGGGGGTCCTGCCGTTCCCCTTCTCTGCAGAGGCAGCAAGGACTGTCACTGACTCCAGCCTGCAAAGGCCACCTGAGCCGGGCACTGCTCCACAAGGGCAGCTGTGGGAGTGGTGTGCCTAGCCCAAGGACTGCCAGGGCTCCGGCCTGTCTGTGCCACTCTCATCTGGGCATGCTCTCCATCATGGGGCTGCAGCCCCCAGTGCCACAGCCAGCTTGGGCAGGGTTCTGCTGCTGGAGGAAGACAGAGAAGAGCCCACAGCCAGACATCTCCCACCCCTCTGTGCATCACACAGAGTGGAGGGTCCAGTCTGAGATGTCCATATTGGGTGCAGAAACATGATGCACAGCCTCCATGCAGGTGGTGCCATTTAATGGTGCAAAAGCAGAACCCCCTCCCCAAGTACGGCAGTCCTGGGCTCCCAGCCACCTTACGCAGCTCTTTGCCCTACTGCAGCTTTTATTGCAACTAAAGCATCCAACCAAGGAAGGAGAGCAAAAGATATTGTTTTTCCTAAGCTATGATCAGGCCCCTAACTGTGCAGGGCTTGTGGAAAAGGGAATTAAAAGGGCCACAAAATACAAAAGCAAGTCAAGGCGTGGGGGAAAGGCTGGTGCAAGGGACAGTCCTCCTGCGCCTGGCCATCCAGGGCAGCCAAGGCAGGGTAAGAGTGTCCCTCGGGCGTTCTGGGACGTGCCTTCCCCATGGCTTTCTCCCAGGTGCTGAGAGGGAGTTCAGATTGTCTGCCAGGGTTTGCCAATGGACTGGATGTGCTCCTTGGCCTTCAGCCGCAGGGCGGCAATGCTGGTGTTGCGTGGGTCTGCCTCGTCCAAAGGGAACTTGTCCACAAAGGTGGCCCCACACTGGTAAGGCGGCGGTGGCCCCATGGCCCCCAGGGGCTGCAGCGCGTGGGTCACTGCCGGAGAGTTCAGGAAGGGCGGTGGCGTATAGCTGCCAGGCAGGCTCTGCGGCGAGGCCACGAAGCCGGGCAGGGTCTGCAGGGCTGTGCTGCTGGCCACCGGCGGGCTCAGCCACGTCTCCAGGGGCAGGCTGCTGCTCAGAGGACCCATGGGTGTTGCCTGTGGCGAGCGGTTGAACGAGAGGATGGGCGAGTCCTGCAGCTTCATGGAGGTCACCTCCAGTTTCTCCTGCCGCCTCCACTTAGCCCGTCTGTTCTGAAACCAAACCTGCAAGCACAGCTGTATCAGCCAGGAGCCAGGCGGTGGACAGAGGCTTGCCCCTGGGTGCAGCGCTGCACACATAACAAAGCGAGGGAAACGCGCCTTGCCGAGCTGGAGCGGAAGGGAATTTGGGGGGCTTGGGCATTCCTCCACGACCCACAGCCCTGCTCTCAGTGGAAAACAGCCCTGCAGTGGAGCTGGCCCGCCCATCCCCCCGCCACCGCCCTGGCACACAGCGGGTTCAGCGGCCCCGGGCTGCGGCATGCCACTCAAAGGGCAGCAGCACCGACGACGCGGCTGCCGGACGCAGACCGGCCCCGAGCCCTGCGCTCCAGTGGGGCCTCGCGTGGCCGCTCAGCAGCGCACCGGCCGGGCCGAGCGTGGCCGGAGCCGTGCTGCGGTCACGGGCCCGCGCGCCGCATCGGGGCTGCTCCAGCCGCCGGGACCCGGGGGCTGCGCCGAGGCGCGTAGGGCCGGGCTGTGTGTGGCTTCTCGGCGCCGGGAGCCGTCGGGGCCGGGCCGTCGCGGGGGGCCGGGCAGGGCGTTACCTGGACGCGGACCTCGGGCAGATTGACTTTCATGGCCAGCTCCTCGCGGCTGTACACGTCAGGGTAGTGGGACTTCTCGAAGGCACGCTCCAGCTCGTGCAGCTGGTACGTGGTGAAGGTGGTGCGGTTTCGCCGGTGTTTCTTCTTGGGCTGTTCCTCGTCCGACGGCTTCCCCTCGCCGCTGCTGCCAGCGGGCAGCTCGGGGCTGGCGCTGCCGGGACAGTACGGCTCTGCGAGGGGAAGACAGGGGGGTCACCGGCGGGATCTCCCCGCAGGGCTCGCCCGAGGGCGCGGAGGAGCGGCGCCCACCCGTCCGCCCCTCGGCACCCGGCGTTCGTCCACAGCGCTCACCTTGGAAGCGCTCGGCGCGGCCCTGGGGCTCGGCCGGCGGCGGCTCTCCGGGCATCTTGGGCAGGCAGTGCCGGGGTCCCCGCCGGTCCGCCTCCTTGGCGCTGCCGTCGGGCGGGAAGGCGCCCAACAGCCCGTCTTCCTTGGTGAACCCCAGGATAGCCTCGATGCTGTGCAGCCTCGACGGGTTCCCCCCGGGGCTCCGCGCCGCCGGGGCGGCCAGCGAGAAGGCGCCCTNCAGCCGGGGGCTGGCCCGGGCCGAGCGCTGCGGCCGGAGTCCCGGGGCAGGGGCAGCGCTGTCGGAAACCGCGGTGGGACGGGCGGCGAGAGGCGAGCCGGGCACGGGGGGACAGAGCCGGGCCAGCGGGAGCTGAGGGAACCGCTGCCGGGGGCGCGGTAAAGGGTACTCAGCGAACGGACGGGAAGGGGCTGGAGCTCGGGGGTGCCGGGCCGGAGGACAGAGGGTCCCCGGCGCGGCCCCGAGCTCTTCGGCGGCTCTCGGAGCCTCGCCGCGTTTCTCTTGCCCGATGGCTGCAGCCCGGATCTCTCCCGGACGGTTTGTTAGGTGCGTCGGTTTCACGGCGACCGCTCGAAAGCTGACCCGCGGGACGATCCGCGGCCCCGGGCCGACTCGGGCACTGGGGTAAACTCCGCTGCGCTGGTGCTCTGCGGGACGCTCGCCCTGCGCCCGGTTGCCTCCAAAGGCGTTTCACAGACCAGGTGCTTTCTGGGCAGGACGGACGCTGGAAGTGGGCTCAGCCTTTCAGACTTCACAAGCCCGAGGAAGCTCTAAGCAATATTTGCGAGGAAATTTTCCAGTATGCTGCTATAGGATAAAGCCTGTGGGAAGAGCTGATTCTGTGACCCTGTACTCCACGGTGCGAGTGGGGCTGGGGGGGTAGCAGGCAGGGCATGGCTTCATGGGGAATGTACAAAATGTTTTTGAAGGTGAGGCAGGGAGACAGATCCCACACATCACTTTGTGCTTGGCCTGGTGGAAGACGTGGACCCACCACAGTACCAACCAGGTAACAGCCTCACGTCTCCTGCTTCGATATTTTTCTGGCTTTTGTCTTTCTGTCACTTCATCACTTTTCACACTAGCACTTCCCAGTTCCTCTGAGGCGCCAGCTACCTTTTGTCCCAGCTGGTTTATATGACAAACCCAGTAACATCCAGAGTGGTTTTCAGCCTACACTTAGCTTTGAAGATGCTTCCATTTGAAGCCTGAGGAGAGTGTATGTGAATGAAAAACACCACTGCTGCTGCTCATTTTTCCAGATATATTAGCTAGTCTAGTAAGTATGACCTCTCTCAATAGATCTGCATTTTTTTGCTTCCCCTCCTGCCCCAGCAGGCTCCATATCATGTAGATTTTTCCAGAGGAATCACTTCGAAGATTGGCAGTGCTTGCTTCTGCCAGTGTCCACACCTTTTGCAGATTGGTGGTCCGATGTCCCAAAGTTGATTTCTTCTAGGAGTGCACGGCTTTTCCTAGATCCAGGTGAGGTTTGCCTTCACTGCTTGGGGGGGTGGTTTGAGGCCGAAAGAACTCAGCCATCCGTTTGCAAAGAGGGAAGAGGCTAACAGAAGACACAAGAAAAGGTTAGTGTGGCTTTTGTGCACACTATAAAAAGCAAGTCAATACCATTGTAGGGGCATTGGAGGGTACTCAAAGCAATCAGCCAGGGGCCATTGTGTTCCTTTAATCTACATGTGTGTTTCCCAGGAACTCTATTAGTGAAGATGAATGAACTGTGCAATGTCCCTAATTTCTTCTAATTTGAAGCTGGGAGGTTGCAGCACTCAAAACCAGCACAAAACCTACCTGTCCCTCCAGAAGCCCTGGGCAAAACTGGGAATCAGTTTTGCTTGTTGCAGCTAAGAAAGATAGGAATGTGAGACGAAGGAGCAAAAACCCTTTAGTCAGTGCCATAAAGGGCATTGGATCCTGGCACAGATACTGCTTTTGGGGTACCTGTCAAAGCTGTCAGTTACAGGGTCAATACTCGATTTTTTTGCCGTTAATTACAATGTGAAGGCAGCAAAAAAGCCTTCCAGCCCTGAAGCAGGGTGCTCGAGTCCCACACAGGACACGAGACCTTCCTCCCTGACAGAGAGGGCTCCTCTTTCCTCAACAGTAGATTACTCCACTTGCATTTTCCATACGGAGCTACACTTGTCACTGTAGCATCCTTCCTGCAGGCAAGTGGGATTGTTGAAAGAGGAAGCCACTCCCTTGATCCCAATTTGAAAAAATACCTGAAAAAAACCCCCATAACCCTGTAGCAGAGCAGAGAGAGCTCTGACTCTTCCTGGTCTAGATCTCTCTTTTCTCTCTTGCCATGCTTCAGGCACAGACTGTGTGACACACATGAGGCATTACAGTGCTCCAGAGAGGGAGGAAGTCTAATGGTTCCTCTGATTACACAGAGGGTTTAGAATGGCAAAGAATGGCAACTGATCATTTCCCTTTGGGTCTGATGTCCTGGCTCTCGGTTGAATCCCATGCTGCCACAGAACCCTGTGGGATATGCATTGTATTAGTGTGGAGCCTCAGAAACTGATCCTGTGGTACATCACAGCTTTGCAAAGACCATTGACCTTTGGAAATTTACAGGGGCAACGAGAATCAAATTTGAGAGTATTCGTTAGGGAATGAAACAGGCAGCGTTTGTTACTTGCCCTTCCAAGGGATACCCCCATTCCATCAGCTTTTTTATTTTTTTGCAATGCATTATTAACATTTCTGCTGAAGTTATGTTTGGGAAGTAACAAAAGTTCTCAAGATGGACAATCTGTAAAGTGCAGTTGTGTGCTGTACCTCCTTCCTGTACATGTACAGTGAAGACTAAAGGGAAATAGTTTTCATCCTGTTGTTGCTGTTGAGACATACGTATGGGACGTGGTTTCACACAATGAAATTGGCACCATAAAATGCCACAGATTCTTCCTTCCTTTTCTCCTGCCTTTTCTTTATGTCCAGGTGAAATAATTACTGCCTTGCAGAGCAGAGATTTGAAGCTGAAGTCACACTGCAGGAGAGACATCACTCTCCAGACAAAGATGTGCAGCAGGGAGGACCTCCCTGAAAGATAAATGGGGCTTCCAAGGTCAGACTGCAAATCAACAGGAGGGAAGCAAGGAAAAAGAGGAAATATTCACCTAGAGGGAACTTGTACCCTCCTGCAGTTTGCATGCTCTGTATCATCCAACAGATTGTTAAAAACAACCAAAAAAAGGCTTTGCATTTTTCCCCCCCCAAAAATTCCTAAGGATGCAGTTTCAGAACTTTCTTGAAAGCATAATGCATGAGGAAGCTGCTGCCTCCTGTCACTGCATCGCTCACACCTTTCTTGTTTTTCTGCTGAGACTTTGCTTGATCTGCCGAGGAGAGTTGTGTTTTCTCCACCTCCCTGGGTCCTGTCTGGCACGCAGGAATTGCATGGAGATCTTGCTGTCCTTCTGTCTGTCCGGGCTGTGGGCATGGAATAGGCTCTGGGAGCCAGGCAGCCCTTTCTGGTGGGAGCACCACGGACTGGGTGCGAGGGTGCTGGCATTTAGGCTCGCCTTGCTCAGAGGGAGGGAGGGGAGGTTCATGCTATAAGGCTATATTAATGCAATCCTTCTTTACTTGTTTTCCAATTAGCCTAATTGAATTCGGATTGCTTAAAAGTGGGCACTAGAGACATTTATCTTGATGGGATGACGGTCTTGAGCTCCAGCGATCCTATTAACTCTAAGAACCCAAATCCCAGGTAGGGTCCATCCAGCAGTAGCTGCCATGTGACCTAACCCTTTAATCTGCTCCTGACAAAGACACAGACACACAGACATGTCCCCGTCCATTCTCACACGTGCAGAGCTGCATGCACACATGTCCGTGTGCATTTGTGCACAGAAATGGACACAAATATTCCCAGACTCTCATACCAGCACATGTGCATGTGCACACACATGCAGTGGCTCCCCTGTGACCTGTCCCCAGGGCTAAGCACCTCGAGAGCTGCATGTACCTGGGGTGGTACAGGGCCACCTCTGCCACCTCCTACCCATGTGCCTCCTCAGGCCTGCGGCTGGCGGCCGAGGACGGGAGCAGCCGGAGCTGAAGGGATGAGCCCTTCAGGTGCTGCCAGGAGCAGGTGGGCACCTCTGGCAGGCTGAGGATCAGGCTCCCGCTGAGGGCAGCACAGATTTGCCACCCTGCCCTGCCTCTGCTACTCCACACTGGGTGTGGGAGCCTCTGGTCTAACAGTGATGCCCAAGGCAGCTTCCTCCCCTGCCAGCAGCATTTCACTGGGGCTGGGCTCCCATCCTGTGCCAGCTCCAAGCCACCTCCCAGTCCTGCTTGTCTCTGCCAGCCCAGATAGTTTTTTGGAATCTCATTAATCGCTTGTTTGGTGATTCTGCCTGTACTTTCTTCTCTGACCCTTTAAACTGTGAAAATGCTTATCCTTTATCTGCTGACTAATTTAATTAGATCCTTTAAAGCACCAGATGCTTTCAGTAAGATTTTTGGGATGTCCCAGGCACATTTTAATTCAAAGGTCAAAAGCCTTAGGCTTGTTTATTTTGTTGTGTTATAGATAGGACAATTCAGTCTGTAAAGCAACAACAGCATGGAGACAACAGCAGGATTTATACCAATGCAGAGGGAAATAAATGCATTGAGCCTCACAAACCTCAGGCTGATTGAGCTGAGCTGGTGACCATTTTATCTACTTTATGTAAAGACCTAAAAGACCCCCACTTGTCTTTCCACATAGATAATTAGATTCTGTGGTGCCATGTGAGAGCAGGGTCCCAAGAGGAAGAAATCAGATCAGAAATCTTGTTGGTTTTAGGCAAAATAGCTCTGATGCTTGAGGGACCTGCTGAAGATAAGTTTTCTTCCCTAAAGAAATGACCTGATGGATAAGAGCCATTTAAGGCACCAGGACATCCTCTGGAAAAAAGAAGGAAGATCAGTCAATTCTGTGTTTCTTAGGTAAGAAATAAATGAGCAAGAAGAAAATGCATATTTTCTTGATGCTACAATGGGGAAAATATTGGATAACAGGTTTTCAAGCAAGTCTGTTCAGTTTATATTTAAAGAGTGATTGATGAAAGAACTTTCCTAAGCTCTATTTGTAGGAAGGAATCTCAGCTTCCTTTTACTGTTAGCAAACTGACTGTGTTCAGGGAAACTAGAAACTACCTACAAGAACATTTAACATATGGTTGGGAGGAGTGTTTTTACAAAGTGCTTCTGCTGTGTGCTCAGCAGAAGCATTAGGGAAAAACTGGCAATCAGCTTGAAATATGACAAAGGATTCTAGTCGAAAATAAGTAAAAGACATACAAGTAAATGTATTTGCCAAATAAATGTAATTTGCCTTAATCAAACATCTTCCGTATATGATGAACACACAGAGCTGCACGCTGCCCCCTCTGTTTTTTGCAGCCATGGAGGCAGGCACCACTGTGACTGTCAGTGATAATGGGCTTTTTAGAGGCAGCAGCTTTTCTCTGGCCTTTTTCTGTGTCTCAGTGTCTGTGCCAGTGCACCAGGAGGTGGTAGGGGGACTCTCCCTTGCCACCTTTGCACCCAGCAGCTGTTGGAGCAGGAGGGACGGGAATCTCTCTCCCTTGCCCTTCTCCGTGCCTCACAGCAGAGGTGACTTTGCCAAAAGGAGAATTTGGCCTCCTTTCTGAGTGACCAGTGAAACACTGCAGGCACAGCACAGGCTCACATCCCCCCTGAGATGCTGTGTCTGTCTGCCCCTTGTCACTGTCCCTGTGTAGCTGTGGGTCACTGCTGACCCCTCTGCAGGGACACGGACCATCCCAGGCAAGTGTGGAAAGATGCTGCTCAGGCTTGATGGGCTGCCTGCTGCAACCACTGCTTTACCTGTGGAATCTATGTTATCCAGACTTTTCCTGTACCTCTTCCTGAGGGTGGATCTTCCCTGGTGGTGATGGGACCTTCCAGGATCCATGGGATGACTTAAATTCTCTCCACAAAGCCTTGTAACTCTCTGGGGTTTGGCAGAGGCCCCACTGTTCTGTGGGGCTGGAGGACATGACCCAAAGCAGGCAAAGGGGACTCAGAACATTGGTTTTCACACCTGGAGTGTGCTGTGGTTGTATCTTGTGCACTTCACAAACCAATACCTGAGGCCAGGATCAAGGAAGAAAGAAGAGAAGAGAAGAGAAGAGAAGAGAAGAGAAGAGAAGAGAAGAGAAGAGAAGAGAAGAGAAGAGAAGAGAAGAGAAGAGAAGAGAAGAGAAGAGAAGAGAAGAGAAGAGAAGAGAAGAAGAAAGGAGATAAACCATACTTAGCGCATTTGTTAATTTAAAATGAATATTTTTACTTCATTGGCTGGAGACAGAAAGAGAGAGAGAGAGAAAGAGACTTATAAACCTGTAGGAAGGTGCCACGTATTCATTTCCAAATTTAGTTCCCAGGCTAGCTCTTGGAGAACTTACAAAGCCATTAATTTCATAGAATTCCTTGGAAGTCGCAGCCTGGGTGTCCCATAGCCTCAGGCAGATTTAGCTTTAGCGAGAGCTATGCTTTTCCTCGGGTTTGGGTGTCCTGCCCTGGCATAACCTTCCATGTTTAGCCTTCGATGGAGACAACTCCCAGAATCAGCGTGGGGAGCTGGTTTTAGCCTATCCGAGTTTTATGCTGGTACCTCAAGCCCCAGAATTTGGCACACAGAGCAGCCAAGCAGAGGGTCACTGCTGTCCCTTGATGTTTGAAGTGTCTTTGAGAGGCTGGGAAATGAAAGCAGACTGGAGAAGCCTGCACTGCTCCAGAGCAGGGCTCATTGAGAGCCACTAAGCCTTACTTTCCTACAAGTCCCCACTCAGAGGATATGACAACATTTTTGACCCATGCTGTTGAGTTACATGCTTCACTTTTTGCTTTTTGCTACACTTAGTACAGAGATGATTTAAAAAATCGAGGTTTTGCAGGCAATGTTAATATTTGAACACTGTGTTTGCCTCAAGATGTTTGAAACAGACATGTTTTTATAAGAAATATATGTGTTTATTTCTGAAAGCAGAATTAAATGAGCGGTTACCTCCACGTGATGTATCAGAAGCACAATTTTGTTCAAACATACACATTTAATAGCATTTCAATCACTTGGAAAAAATGAAAAAAGGCACATTTTTTCCCCAATATTAACTTTTTTAAAGCCATTTTTTCCATGGGGGAAAAAGTTACGTTCAAAACTGAGGATCAGTTCTAACTTCCTTCTAGGCAGTCTCAACTGGTAAATTTTCACTCTCCCCTCAGGATTTTAAGTCTCTCTCTCATCACTTTTCTACATTTACACTGAATGCTATAGAGCTACGTGCATCCCTCTGCCTGCTCTCCCTCAGCAGCCCCAGCAACACAAGACTGAAGTTACAGCCCTTGGGCAGTGGTGGCTCTTCTACATCACGGAACATTTCTGCTCAGCCGCCTGTTTCATCTCAGTGAAGGTGGCTTGTGCCTTTTCTTTGATGGCATCCATGTCCATATTCTGGATGTTCTGCAGCTGGCCCAGGATAGAGTCCTTGTCCTCTTCCTCCTCCTGATCTTCTGCCACCATCTTCTGAAGGTCTTCTGGCAACCCCACATCATCTCCAGCCATCTGTATTTGATTCTCATCCAATTCGCTCTAAAGCAGGAAACAAAACCAGCAGATGAGACTATTTCTGCTCTCCCAGGATCTACCAGTGAGCCTCTTGTTTTGGTCTTTTTTTGGTTTTTAGGGAGAACCAAAACAGATGCACAGATTTTTTTCAGCCAAAATTTTTGGGTGCAACTTGTGAATTCAGGGCCTCAATCAGCTTCCATGCAAGTTCTAAGATTTTTCAGGCAATGTCAATTATATTTCTTTGAAGGGCTTCAGCACTATCAAAACTGAAGCCCTCAGTGTCACTTGCTATTTTAGAGATCTTTGCCATGCTGATACTGCAGGAATTCCATTCCAAGTTCTTTGTATCCCCAAACCACGCTGCAGGACACTGCCAAGCCTGTCAGCTGCTCTGCTGTGCCCGTCAGCTTCTGGTCAATGAAGCAAGAACTCTAGAAAGGCTGTGCTACCATTTCCTTATTCAATTGTTGGGAGGGGATTTTTAAGTATCAGCACTAAACTGAAGCCTTCTGGAAGAAAGATGCATTAAACTTCAGAATGAATTACTGGAAGAAGGGTCCCCCATCTTCCCAAACCATGTCTAAACTCTGTCTAGGTCTTTGGTTGGCCTCTCTGAGTTGTGATGAAGAGCAGGGGCTGCCTGGCACATAATCATTGTTGCAGTGCTGGTAAGTGGGGTAATAGGAGGACTTGGACAACAAAAGAGAGGAGGGAGGCTGGGTGTGAGTCTGAGAAAGCAAAGGGAGACAAGAGAAGAAACTGGTTAAGCAATTAAAAGGGCTGAGATGGCAGTAAGCACTAGATACACTTGCTTCCTCCCTGTCCCCTGAAACACTCCATCAGTGGGATTATGTCAGTTTTTCAAACAATGGTGATTTTGTTGACATTTTCTGGTGGATTCTGATGGATCCAGAACTCAGAAGAACAGGATATTTTGACACAGTTCACACACCAAAGATAAGCATTAATGCCTCATTACCTCTCCAAAATAAAGCATGACAGCAGCAAAGGCCTGATATGAATAAGCAGCAACGCTATCAGCAGGAGATGTTTTTTAGAGTGAGGGGTGTGGGTTTTGCATGAATGAAAGGACAAATGAATGCAAGGACATATGAGCAATGTTTGTGTTGCAGGCCTTAGCAAGGACAGGCAGACTGGGGGTGGTCAGCTGCATAACCACTATTTACTGTTCCATATTTCCACACTTTATGTTTGCACTAACTGTACTTCCCTTTAATCTGATTTCTCCCCATATCTCCTGTGAAACTGTGGAGAGCTCTAGCAGGAGTGTTATTGCTATGAGGATAAAATGGGTGAGGACCTCTCTTCACCTTTTTGGGTAAGGGTTGCTGCAGTCAGATTTGTGGGAGCTAGAAACAATCTCCCAATCAGAAGAGGTATTCTTTATTGATTGTGTAGCGGGAAAAAATGTGTTAAGCTTTTATTCAGCAACTGATGGCTATCAGAGGAATTAGCGCTTTTGAAATCCTCACCAGTAGCAGTAGAGGATGATAAAAAAGACACTGTTAATTACTGAAAAAGTGTGCCTAATCAGACAATCACACATGTTCTTTCCTTTAGAATTATTTTTAATTTAAGGCACCATCACCGCACGCTACTGTAACGATTCACATCTTTGGCAATGTGAACAATTGTCTGGCATGTTCTTGCACCAAAGCCCACTGTCCTATGGAAGTCTGAGTTGTGATGTGCAACAGTTTGGGGCTTCAAAGTGTTCTCTGACCAAAAAAGTATATATTGAGATATAGCCTAAAGCAGTACAATTCTGCTCAAGCCACCTGCCTCTACCCACTTGGCATTTAGCTTGAATAGACCTAAAATGAGGTTCAACAGGGTGGGGCTGATCAATAAGAAGCAAAGAAGCACATGATATGTGCATAGCCTCTTCTCTTCCTTCCAAAATTTGACAGTTCGATTCTTGTTTACTTTGATTTGAAATGGAAAAGTGAACACAGAAGCTACATCTATTCTACTAAATTAAATATGCCTGGCACTGGTCTCTTGCCCCAAGGCCAGCTGGCCTGGAAAAACCCACTGGGATGCTATTGAACTCTGTCGCCCTACCAAACAGGGTGGTCCCATCAAACTGCCGATTGGGAATGCCTGTCCTAACTCCCAAACTGGCCCTGGGAACTGCTTGGGAGAGTGCCCAGGCCAAAACTGGGTCAGACATTATTCTGGGAATGCAACAGCATAGGCGATAGTGTCCGAGTGCATGGTAATATTTTTTGACCCCGATTATGCATCTGATGTAGTCAGTCCCAGATCTGCTTTGCTATAGATGCAATAGGGTTCTTTACATAGACAGTGATACACACATAGGTGTGAGCAGAAAACTGTCTAAATATCTGCTTTGTTACAATTTGATGCTAAAGTCCTCTGCCCAAATTAAGGTGCAAAGGTTCAGTTCAAGGATACCAACTTTATTTTGTAACATTAAGTGTGTACAGAAATGAGAAAAAAGGTGAGCGAGAGAGAGAGAGAGAGGGAGAAGGATTGAGAGTGCTAGCAGGAGATGGTCACCATATCACAGGGGAAGTTCCTTCTCTAGCTACCACAGGTAAAGATTTAACATTAGACAGCCCCATGCTCACAGGGCAGGAAAAGCAATCTCCCTCAGGGACAGACACGGTTCGTGCCCACCGGGTGGGAAGAGCGATCTCCCTCAGGGAGAGACAGCTTCTTCCACTACAAGTTTTGTCAAGCTCCCTCAAAGGGAGTTGACGCCCTCCAGGCATCAGGAGAGACGATCAATCAAAATTTGGTATTGCTTGTTACTTTCTGTTCTCTGACCGATGATGTTAAAGTCTTCTGTGCAACTTAAGGAGCAGAGAAGGCCAAATGCTGGTTAACACTGCTTATATGAAGACTGCTTGTAAACAAAAGAGATCAAAGCTCACAGACTAATGCACAGCAGAACCAAACTCCTTTCCAGCATCGCTGTGGGATGTACTGCTTTCCTTATGCCTAACTTATCCTGTCGTAACATTTACCTATGCTGATGTGCAGAGATCCTTAGGTAGCTGACTCCAGACCTGATCCTGTGATTCATCACCTATAATGTACCAGTAACATACAAAATCAGACTTCACCTTGTCTTGACCTGCAGGTGGGACTTTTGATTCGCAGCACAGCAGCCCCGCCATCCTTATGCCACTGAAGGGCTGCAGGTACCTCACAAGCAGGTACGAGGAGCCATAGGTTGGAACCAGCAGCCTTCCTCCCCAGAAACACTCTTAGAGATTCCAGACATCACAGCCCGGAGCACAGACCTGGTGAGTGGGGACTGCTCCCTCCTGACATCTGCACTGGGGCTCCATTTTTCCACAGCTCATCATCAACTCATGCCCCTGTGTTTAGACCCTGCAGAAATTCATTGATTACTGAATCCCAGTTCAGGAAAAAGGCAGCAAGTGGATAAGAGAGTTTGGTGAGTTGTTGGTTTGGTGGTTTTTTAAATTATTATTAAAATATTAATGTCTGTATTTATATAATATTTTTTAAAAGTTTTGTATGAATGTGATGAACTGAATACTCCAACGATGAAAAAGTTGTCCATAGATCAAATATCTCATGGCTAAAAACATTTTTCTGATGACAAACCTAAGTTGACAACTCTGTTAATAGGATTAGGTTCATTAAGAGTCTACTTTCTCTTATAAATCTGGCCCAGATAGCACAGAGCTTTAGATTTTACATGGCAAAGGGGGCCCTGCTTAGTCCTGAATTTCAAGCTTTTACTTAAAATGCTTGCTAGTGATTGATACTGGTAATATTCAGTGTTTCTAGCCCATACTTGGCTACCTGAAATGACTTTCGATTTTCAAAATAATTAATGCATTATCACAAGTCTGAGAGCATTTTGCTGCCAGCATATTGTATCACAGCATTGCATTTCTTTTCAGGGACATATAGTGTGCATGTAAGAATTTAATTTTCTTCCTGCTATAACATGTTTTCATAAGGGCTGATGAAAACCTAGAAATGCTGTATAGGGAGAAACAAATGCAGAAAAACATATCCTGCAATATTGTTTGCTGGCTGAGAGCACTCTCCTACCTTGGAGACAAGTCTTCTATTGTTATTACTGAAATTTGGCTCCAGAGAGAACTTAGTATATGCCAAAGCTGAGATCCTCTCCTCGCTGCGTGCTTTTGTGTCTATGAGGTGCTCAGCCAAGGGGGACTGGAGACCTGGACACCATCTCGAGCTGAAAAAAGCACTACAAGTGGGAGAATTTCAAAACCACAGAGACACCCAGCTCCACTGATGTTTAGTTGAGACCTGGGCACTCAAATATCGTGGAGCTTTCCAAAGCAGCCCCTCTTGGAGCTGAAAGCTCTGGCAAGGCGCTGGGTAAGTGCTGCTCAGGAGCTGTCTCAGCAGATGCCTCCAAAAGGAAAGCAAAGCCTAATGATATTTTACTCCTCAGCTGCTAATTAAAATGCTGGTGTTTAGAGACTTAGGCCTCCAATCCAATCAATCGCTTAAAATCTTGGACTTAATTTTTTTGCATAATTAATCTTTCTGTAATTAAACTCACCCTCAGGGTATGTTGTCCATTGAGCACCAGGCTCTTAGGGGTGGAATACATCTTACCTGACTTCAGCTGTCACCTGGCCTCCCTCTGGAAGAGACACAGCCACCAGGAGGTGACCCAACTCCACCTTAAATGCTTCTTTAAAAGTTTGGCTAGATATGGGTACAAGTGATTGTCTCTTTCTGTCAATGATGAGTCCCTAAATGACGTGTTTGGATTAAGCACTACATTTTTTAGCAGTTAAATTTATGGGAGATGGATTCTTTCCCTTCCTCCATTTTAATTAATCAAAAAGCACTGGAAAGTACTGATCAGAAAATGAGTGGTAATGACTCAGAGCTGGCAGGTGAGTAATACAAATAAACTTTCAAATTGCTGAGAACCACCACACATTTCCTCGAGGGGTATAAATGAAATATGCCAACATCTTCCCACTAGTGACAGGTCAGAGCAAATGTGTGATCCAAACCCCTGGAGAAGTATTCTGTCCTGTATTACCTCTCTCCTGCCCATGGCAGAAGCTTGCAAAATAACACAATAATTTTAAAAATTATTTTAAATAAGTGAGATCTGTGGATGTTTGTCATAAGTTTAGTGCTAAATCCTGTACTTTGCTAAACTTTTACTTTTTACTTTTTAAACAAGTGTTCTGCAGTTAAAACCCTGAAAACAAGATGATCAGAAAATAGAGCCGCAAGTCTCCCCTCTAAAGCAGGAAACCCCTTTGAATACAGCAGAGAGCTAGCCTTGTTTGTATCCAGGTGTTTTCATGTCAGGAAAAAGCTGTCAACCTAACTGTGCTTTCTGTCATGATCCACAAGCTGTTGCAGCTGCTGCCTGCTTTCAAGCAGATTTCCAGATTCCTCTGTTGCTTGAAACCTTTGCTTTCAATATTTTGGTTTTCCTGGGAATATTTGACAGTGCCAGGACCACTAACGAAAAAGGAATAGGCAGTTTAAAATGGGTTGAAATTTGGCCTCTGGACTAGATGAGCTCATGAGTTTCAGGCTTACCTTGGGCAGTCTGTACTTTTCTCTCAGGTGAACCCTCAGAACGGCTCGCTCTGCTTTTTTCTGTGCAAATGCTGCATCTCTTTCCATCCTGGAAATCAGAACAAATGTTCCTTCAAGATGCTAATAAATACAATCTTTTGCACAGAACCAGTTGCCTGGCTGCAAAAAGTTACACACAGGAGTTATTCCCCAAGATAAACAACTTGTCCAAAGGCACAAAGGGAGCAATACCAATGAAGTGATGCCAAGGGGCCACACTTGCTGTGCTTCTGTCACCTGTGAATTTTCCTGGTCTTTCTTTGTCCGCTCATTGTTTCACAAAGGCAATGAATTCTAAGGCTTCCCTGTATGGAAAAGCACTGGCTTCAGCTGTGATTTTATAAAATGTTTTCATTAAATTTAAGAATTGGTCTGCACAATTTTTTTTTAGATTACATACATATTTATTTGCAAAATGTATCTCCTCAAAGATTTTTGGTAACATTTGATAACACTCACCTTTCACCCCTCTCTCCCTTTAATTTCTTTTTTCCCTGGTAGCATTTTCATGGAAATTCTATTGCAAAATTGATCTTGTTTCAGCATAGGTATTTTGGCACATAAAAGCTACTTGCAAAATGAAATACTACTTTTCCTCTGTTTCCAAAATTAGTTTTTGGATTTCTCTCTCTCTAAAGACAAAACCCCCACAAACAAACCTAAAATCTGAGAAGGACCCAAAGCCTGGTTGGTTGCGGGTTCAAAACCACCTGAGCACAACTTCAGCAAGGCACGTTTACTTTTCTGGTCTCCATTCCTGCGCAGGTGAACACTGGGCAAAATCCAGGGAGCCCTGAAACAGGAACGTGCTCTGCCCATGCCAGAGATTTCTGACACAGAACTCCATCTCTTCTTGAGATGATCTTTTCTCTGAGAGTTTCTAACTGTCCTATAGGGGTGTTCCTGCCCTACTCCCTCAGTACAGCTCAGCATGGAAAGGACACATGCCCCACTTAAAACCAGTATAGAAGTAATTCTTTTCCCAGGCATTTCCCTATCCCAGGAATCCTGTGTTGCTTCTCAGGCTCCATAAAGCATCTTCCTGCCAGCAGGTGGTCATTTCTCTTTTCAATATCCCTTGACAAAAGGCAGAGCAAAACATTCAGTGCTTTTTTCCAGACTAAATGACACTTCTTCAGGGTTTCCTGATAGAAATGCCTGATGCTAAATACAGACCTGGATACCTCAAATTCCGTCATTAACCTGGCACCTATAATCATCTTACAGGAAGGATTTACACAACCATTATGTAATTGACCATTAGAGGAACAGATGCATTTGAGATTTAAAAGTCAATCGTTTTATTTATAATTATGCATGGTTCGAACTCCTACACGCCAAGTCCTCCATTTTACTTGTTTTCATAAACACAGCAAGTGAGAAAGATTGTCTTTACAGTCAAAATTGAGACTTCATTAATTTTAAAGTTCTGCTTTATTTAGTAGATCTTAGAAAAAAACCAATCATTTAAAACCTTTGCTCAAGATAAATGAGCATTTAATACAGCACTCAGTACTTTTTCAGGTCTGCCATAATAAATGTGGACAATGAAATATTACATATTGACAGAATACTCCACATGGAGGTCTAGGAGAACAAATCATATGCATTTGAGAATTAAAACCTGCACTACAAACATCTTGGAAAATTTTTCTAGCTAAAGTAACATCACATAGGAATGAGTCCAGCACATGAAGCTGTGGAGACAGCAGGAAAGCATAAGGAGAGAGTTGCAGGGTGGGGAGGGGAGGCAGGAAGAAGGAGCGTCTTATTTTATCATTTCCAGTTGGGGAACTTTTATTTTGGAAAGTTTTTTTAGCAAGGATTCATCTGCTTCTAAAAAAAAAAAAAAATACTGAGGAGCTGCATGTTTGGCTTTTTTTTGGGTTATTTTTATCTGCACAAAGGTACCAAGAATCAGCCCCGTACTCATAATAAGGGAACAGGTACTCACTTCTCCTCAACCATTTGCTTTTGATATTCCTCATACTCCTCTCTGGTCATTCCTGCAGCTGCTGCTGGATCAGAAGGAGTGCTTTCTTCTTTGTTTTCTTCCCCTCCACCTCCAAGTCCCAAATTCTTTACCTGGTTGCTCAACATACTTTTCATTAGAAAGGCCATCTTCTCAAAAAAATATATATATTAAAAAAAAAGGAGCTATAAGAACACAACTACGAGAAAGCCAAACGAGAAATGTTTTCAAACACAACAGTTGTAAGCGAGAGAGTTTCTACAGCCACATCAGCTCTTCAAGGGCACAGTGCTAGTGAAACGTGAATGCCAAAACCAGTTTGTCAGCCATAATCTGGATTAAAGAGTGAACTCCTTAATATATGGAGGCAGATGGTTCAGATTACTCCAAAAAAAATCATTAGATGCAACTACCTACTTTTTCCATTAATACTTTAAGCTAATTGTACACGCACACACACAAATCAATTATAGTGTGCAATAGCATTTTGACATCTTCAGTCATGGAGCTCTCTCTCACAGAGATCACAACATTCTCTCGATGTGAATTGAAAACCTGCTTGACTTAATAGCCACAGTAAAACAGCAAAATTCAGGCTACTGAGTGGAAAACCCTCAGCTTTGAGATTTGAAAACTTGAATTCTTCATTAAGCAAAACCCGATTCTTGTCATCCACAAATATTTAATCCCATTGGACAGAAAGTATTTTGTGTGGTTTTTCTTCAGCCCTTCTTCATATGGTTGGTTTATCTCCCAGATGAACGAGGCATCACTGCTATGATTACTTTATTTCAAGAAAGTAACCTCAAAGAAAGCAAGTCAGATCTTCCTGCTGTTCTTTCTTTTGGGTTTCTGTCAGCTCTTCCCCAGGCTGTCTCCGTCTAGACCCCTGCTTTGGTGCTGCATAGAACACCTGCTGTTTGTAATCCTAACTGCTGATAAAGGACAAAAAACAAATCTGAATCTGTATGCCACAAAACAGTCTGGATACCTTTGGAGTGTAGATTGTTTTTGTAGGTCCTCATCTTTCAAACTTTTATTCACATCATTAGCCTCACCAGGTCTACTCAGGTGAAGACTTCCAGGATCTGCTACTGGGGTCACAGACTATTTTAGGAAAGAAAATCACCTGCTAGGTCTCCAAAGTTCATGAGTTTGGGTTTTGAACATGCACTGCACTGACTGCACATGCCTTAATGCAACATTCTGGAATTTTGATTATCTAAATGGTTCTCCCAGCACTCTCATAATTTCAATGAGAACTGAGAGATGGGAGGATTCCAGTTTGCCTAATGCCTTAATCTATATTACAGTCTTTCTAATTAAAGCAGACCTATTGCTATTAAAAAAAAACCCCAACAAAACAAAACAAAAAACCAACCAACAAAACCCCACCCCACCCCCCTACAAAAAAAAACCCCAAAACAACAAACCAAAAAAGTCCCCAGGATGTTCTGAAATCCTGGATTACTAGCGACTAAACAAGGAACTTTAACTTTCTTTTTGAAACTATCCCTCAGAATCATGAATTCCAAGTCACAACTACTTCATCTTTATTTAAAATTCTCCTAGCTGGAACTTCGAAACACTAAATGGAGCACTGATTTTTCCAGTGTTAGGTCTCAAGAGTCTTCTCCAAGTGTATGGGAAGTAGCACCTCTTAAGCTTTTTGCTCTTGGTCTTCACTGAAAAAAAGCTTCCCTAACTTGGCCGTAGGCTTTGATCCCTCTAGAAATGTTTCTAACATCATTTTGTGCCTAAAAGTGATGCTTTCCCAGGATTGAGAAAGGCAAGAACTGGTTTAGGGAGAGACTGCTGAGAGGTCTTGCCCTTCAGGTCTCAACCTTGCAATCAGCAAAAGGCTTTCCAATGTTAATTTTGAGATCGAAGATAACAAAAAGGGCTTTAAATGTTCCTGGGCCTATTGGCACTGGAGCTGCTGAGAAACATGGGAGAGACTGGTGACAAAAGGCACAACACAGCCAGTACCCCCTGAATAATTCTGTTTCAGGCAGGTGCTCTATCGAAGTAAGTGATGACAGGAATCCCAGGCTTCATGAAGACATACAGACAGCAGCTAATTAAGTACTCATGTTGCCATGTCCTTTGCTTAAAATCGATGTCTTTTCCATCTAGCTTCAGTGAAATCAAAATTAAAGACTCTGGTCCTGTTTTATCTGATTCAAGTGCGTGACATAAAAAAGCCTGTGTTCCATACCCAAGCAACACACGGATCTCTAACCCCAGCAGAGAATTCAGTCTTGAAACAGGCAAATTCCAGAGCTAAAGCTAAAAGCCTCACAGAGAGGCCAGCCCAAAAATGCCATCCAAGCTCCCAATCTTTTCTAGATTCTGTGTTCCTAACAGTCACATATTGCAAAAATACCTAGGTGTTCTTGGAAGAACCAGGACTCTGCCCCCTGCTTCATCCCTCTATCAAGAGGATGCTGCCTTTTCTAGCAGCTGGACCATCTGAAAGAAATATTTTAGGGTTTAGTCAGCTTGAATAGATTCAATTCAAGATTCCTCTCCTCCACTTGCTAAAATCTTGCTCCTGGCTGGGAAAAAAAGACAGAAGAGGGAATTCGGCCTCAGAATGCCATTAACCCTCTAGTGTCAGGTAGAACTCTATGTGTTCAGACTCTGAACTGAAGGTAAAGAATGCTTCAAATGCGCTTGCTTAGATTGCATGGACATGTACCAAAAGAAAAGAAAAAGGCTTACTAAAAATATGCACCTTTATTCAAATAAGGTTATCTCTGAACTCCAAGTATCAATTCACATCAGTCAGAAACAAACATGAAACTGTCAGCTGTTTGAATTTAAAATAAAATAAACCCCAGTAGACATTTTTTTGGTGTTACAGTAATTGATCCATTGAGAAAGGTTGGATTTTTTCCCCACAGAAATTACAAACCAGAGCAGTTAATTTCCAAACCGTAAATCAGGTCATTTCCAAACCGTATTGTGCATTTGACTTGTGAAAGATTCAGGGATCACCACCTGTTTCATAAACCCCCACCAGTACAATGCCATTCTCTCGTTATTGCCAAATACTTGCTACTTATCCACAATTCAAATACAACTTGTTCTCTCTAATATTGTCCAACTGCATTCCAAGGTGTCTTTTCCTCCTAGCTGTGAAATCTTACTGGATAAGAATCAAACACGCTGGCACTGTTGAAAGAAACCTCCAAACAGGAGGCTACATTGACTGAAAAATATTCTTAAACCCCAAATTTGTTGCTATCACTTCAAGAACAGACAGGATGAAATCTGAGCTGGGCAGTTGGGAGTTTTCTTTTGATCCAGTGAGTTATGGAAGCTCCAAGGAGAGACGACTGTGAAATGAATCATGAAGGAAAGTTACCAATCTTCTGATGTTCCATGTCAGACCTTCTGTTCCCTACCACAGAAGTTTTCTTGTTGCACATGGGAGACACGTCTGATCCAGCAGCCTCCTCCTGAAGAGAAAACTGTAGGCTTCAAGTTTCCCCCTAGACATCACCCCCAGCCTGCTCTTCATTCTAACCAAACAAACACAAGTACGGGCTGCTCCAGCTTTAAACCAAAGCAATGGGTGGGTAAATTCACAGTAACAAAAATCCAGGCTCATTCCAATTGACACATCAGAACTGCTCCTCATTCTGCCAGGTATTTATCAAAATACTTTCTGCGTAAGGGGTTTTGCAAAGCCTGCTGCGAGAGAAGGAGTTCTGTTTGGATGTTACACCGATGCAAGAAGGTCTGCAACTGGAAGGAACTACCACTGTACAATTTCAGAACCATTTAAGAAAATATATGAAGTTTAGTTACAAGAGTCAGGGTTGTAATAGCTTAGACTCAAGGCACCTGGAAATATTTGCTGGTGTTGAAAGAACTGAAGAGAAATTCCAATGTGTTATTCTGCTTCATCTGAAAAGTTGTTTATTCATTGATTAGCCTGAGGCAGTAGTTTCTCTCATTAGCACAGCAAAATCTGCTCCAATTTAGAAATGAATCTATAAAGCTATACCACTTAGAGTATCCTCCATACTGCACATGTGTTAATTGGTGTGTAGGCAGTGTCATTTCCTTGGTATAGCACAAACATTCGCTTTTTGGACACTGTATTTGAAGTAAAAAAATAGATTGCATAGATTTATCATTTCTCCAAACTGACAGGCACAATACTGAAGTGTTCTTCATTACAGTGAATTTGGCAGCATGTGTTGCACTCCAAGGGAGCAGACCACAGAAATGCAATAGGAGTAGCCACATTACAGATCATTCTTGCAGATTTGGACACACAAATTAACAGTTCTAAGTGAAATATCCCAATACATTTGCGTATTTATAGAGTTTAGGAAACCACAGAAATACTTACTCTAATTCTACACACAACTCAAGACAAAGTTACCACAGATATGTAAACAAGGCAAAATTAATTCATTTCACATTCCTAAGTTGGGCCCTCTGCTTGCTTTCTTTCCTGAAGCAAATGTTCACTTGATAAGCAGTATCAAAATCCCATGTTCAGTCTTACCCTTTTGGTATCCAAGCAGGAATTGACACAAAATACTGGTTCTGCAGATTAACAAACATGTCTGAAGCAAGTTTGCGAAGAAATGGGTTAACACTCAATACCTGCAATTCACAATACTCACCACGTCAAGATTTAAATCGAAGCATCTGGACTTGATACGGGAAAGTCACAAGACAGCTTCAGGAAAGTAAAGACAAATTCACACACTAAACATATCCTTGATACAATGAGATTGGAAGATGGATAAAGCAATCATCATTGCTGGAAAAGTTCCACAAATCTCCCCAAAAAATTACAGACAGACTCGAAACTATGAAAAAAGAAATCAGCCCCACGATATACTTGAAGAAACTACTTTATCACATTTTCTCTCACTGCCCAAAATCAAACTGCAATACAAGGAGAGAAGCCTTTCTTTTCATGTTCTCTAGAATTGGTTTTTTACATCAGGTATCAACAGTCAGGGTCTTAAAGGCCTGTCTTTGTGTCCACATATTAAAAAGTGTTTAAATGAGAATTAACTAACATATTCTTATACTGTTAAATCCAAGTGGCAAACAAATAAAATGTTTAGAATAAATTTTTACCCGCCAAAAAAAAAAAACCCCAAACCCCACAGAAGAACGGTTCTTTGAGGTTTCGGATTTTTTTTACCTTCTTTTTCTTTTCTTTTTTTTTAAACTGCTGTGTCAGGACACTTTTCTGCACAAATCATCCATCTGCAATTCACACTCTGAACAAACACCAAGCCTGGGTGTTTCAACTCCTCCTCTGCAATCTTAACAAAAGTAGAGGAATCGGGAATTTGCCTTTCAGTATTTCTGGAAAAGTCAGCTGAAAACACACACCTACATAGGGTGCACAGTCTTCCCCCATCCAGCACTTGCTCCCTGTTTTTAGCATCAACACTTTAAATGAGAACTCATTTTATTTAACAAAATTCAATAATTTATAATATTGAAGTATATCAACACTAAAATTTCCCTCATTTACACAAGTGTAGAATTTTCTGTGCATACACACTGCTGTTATGTACACACAAAAGGAACAGGTCATCAAAAGAACTTTTTGGCTGCTGCTTCTTGTTGGCTCCTGAAAGAAAAGGCAGAAAAGAATTCTTCAAGTCTTTTTAACTTAAAACTAGCTAACTGCTTTAGATTTGCATTTACTGGAGGATTAGAAGATTCCACTCCTTATCAACAGAGACTTAGAGAAAATGTAAGTCATATCACAAAACCAGGATGTAATTTTTTCTATTCACAAAGACATGGGTAGCATCCCTGTAGTTCCAATTTTGCATCAGACACAAAAGGAAAAAAAACAAACAACCCCACATTCTGGACAGAAGCCAGAAACAATGGAAGAACAAACAGACTTTTAAAATACTCTTAACATTTTCTAAGCTTCTCAGTATCTGACTGGCCTAAAGATCACCTTAGAAAAGGAAACCTACACAACTAAGCAGGGAAAGAATTGACTTTAAATGGGATTTCCTTTTCCCTCTGGCACAGATCACTAATTTTCTTAGTGGATGCAGACACTATGGATCAACCACATCCAGGTGCTGGAATTACAAAGGCATCACAAGGAACTGAAGGGAACCAGCTCCTTGTTTGTCTTGGAAATCATCATTCCAGCTGATGGCAAAAAGACTACCAAGCATGGAGGCTGCCCTTGCCATCAATGCAAATAGAATTTCAACATGATGACATCACAAGGAGGAGGAAGAAAACAGAAAAACCATCCCAATCAGCGGAGAGGAGAGGAGAGGAGAGGAGAGGAGAGGAGGAGAGGAGAGGAAAAAGACAGTCAGGTTGAAACACGTCAGGTTCCCACTTGATACCCGGTGGGTGAGTGGGGGTAGAATAAACCAAACTTCACTATGATAATTCAACACTTCCAATGGGTTCTGGGACAGTGGTAAATTTTGCATTCTTAGAGGTTTTGAAGACCTGACCAGTTTAAATCCCAAGTGACGTTGTCCGAATTCAGTGTGGACCCTGTATGAAGCAGAAGATTGAACTGGAGACCTCCCAAGGTCCCCTCCAATGTGAATGATTGCTTGTTTTAACAAGATTAACACAATGATACCATTCCAATGGCATTATCAGTCAGCAGTTCTAGAACTATTTGCCCTGCTGTCTTTAAGTCATACAAGACTTACCTATACATGACATAACCAATGAATAACACGGTTTGCACCGCCACAAATATGAAGAAATGCATTGTAGATAAGCAGGATGGGAACGGTGGCAACTCTGGACACTTTGGTTTCTCACTGGATGGCTAAAAACCAAGGAAAGAGCAAACAAGACATCCCATCAAAAGACTTACAAAACAAAGGCTTTGCAATGTGATGTAAAAATTGGAGCACGAGCAGAAAATTGAGAGAAATGACAGTACTCTGCAAAATAACCTTACTCCTCATCTCACTCTCCCCTTCCACCTTTACATTTCTCAGATAAATTGCCTGATGTTCAATTGAGGGTTATATGGGAAAGAACACATAAATATGGTAAATGAATCAAGGACCTTTTATGGATCACAAGCTAATTCAGCTTAATTGCTACCTAGGCTAGACTAAGGTACTCCTGAATATGAACAGAGTCATTTTTTTGCACTTAGAAACCTTAAGCAGAGTCTGCCTGAGTTTCCCCTGATTAAAGCTCTCCCTTGTGTGCAGAAGCATCACAGAATCTCCTCTGTACAGAGCTGTTAAGTAGGGGGACAAACACAAAAAAAAAAAGCACCCAGAAAACCTAATTGCTTGACCTTGTTTCCACAGGAAATTAGACTAAAAATCATGCTCTTTGTGCAAAACTTCTCATCAAGACCCAGATCATGCAGTTAGGTCAAGGCAGCATAGTTTTAGCGAAGCAGCTTAATGAAGGATTAATTGCTCCCTAAATTGCATGCTGGCTCATCCTAGCTTTTCACTAACAGCCAAAGCAAGCTGCGTTACACTCATGCTTTACACTCCCAGCACATAAATTACCGTGCTTCGTTGTACTAAATGCTCTATGTCCCTCTTTACTACATGAAGGTGTTCTTTGATGTCATTGAAGTGCTGAGTCGTTTCATAGGCCCCTGCAGAGCCAGGGTGTTGAACTCCACTGATGGATCTCAGAGCATCAGTCACAGAACTTCTGAAACAAGGCAAACAACAAATCAGCTTTCAACATACACCAGCTTTTCTACAAACAGCAGTTATTCTGCGTCACCGTTGTAGCGGGGACGGAGAGGGAATGAACACAGATTCGGTCCAGGAAGGAAGGAGAAGTAGCCTTTATTTAATTATATACAGCTTGTTTTATACCTTAGTATTCTTACATGGTGTAAGGTCATTGGACCTCTGGTCATCCACCTCCTAGGGTGATTGGCTAAATCCTACAACACCCATTTCAAAATATTTCTCTAGTCAGTATCAAAACACCTACAAACAACTGCAGGTGCAGATAGAGAAAACGTAGTTTACAGAAAACCGTGGCATTGTTTTGAATAGCTTGTGTGGGAAAAGCAAAGCTCTCACACAATGCTGCAGTCTCACAAAATACTGCAGAAAGCTGGAAAATTTCTCTGCTGAAAGCTTTTCAGCATCCACAATTCTGGACACCTTTTAGTTCATTAAAATGAACTAGATGAATTAGAATTAGGCTGAAATACATAGCTGCCTCAAAAGGCAGCGAATTTCTTCTAGCTTTCAAGAATACCTCTCAAGAAATAATCCTTTAGTCAAACCATGATTTTTAAAAATAGTTCATTGTGCCATTTGCCAGACAGTTGTCATTTGTAGAGTGCCCCATCTCTCAGTTAGGCTGAGAATAAGAACTAGCAAATATTCTGTTGCCAGACATCTGCTTTGCCTGCCTGACTGATGAGGGCTATAGAAAAAGAGTCGTCTGAGGCTCTTGCCAAGGCTTTAGGATCAGCAGAGTTTAATGCAATCTTTGAAGAAATCCAAAAGCGGTTTGAAAAATAAATAAACAAACAAACAAACAAATAAATAAAAGCAGTCATGTAAGAAATAAAAACAAAGAAGAGGCTTTAGGGATAAGAAAAGATTTAGATACATCCTTGTTTCATGATTACCATTTATATGAGGAACTCATTTCCCATATGCATTGTCATAATACTTAATATTGTCTTATTGTGAATTCATTTTGCTTCTACAACAAATGAAATTAAATCCAGAAAAAGTTGAGGTCTCATAACTAATTTGGTTTGAGGTAAACTAGTCAATGAGAGAAAAAAAAACTTAATCTCTAATCAATATGTTTATATAATTTTCCCCTACTGTGCTGTTTCTTTTGAGTTGCAAAGAGGATTATTCTACAGCTAAAATATTTATCATGTGAATGATAATCTCTTCATTATTAACAGAATAGACAATCAAAATGTATGCCTTTGGATTTCTTTTTAATTTACTTAAAACTTCCCATTTGGTTCAGATGGGAGCTTACTTCAATGCTTTCGTGGAGCACTCCTAACTCTTTGTAGAGTGGTCAGCAATCTTTCATTTACCTGGACTTGCAATTAGTGTCATAATAAGATATTTCAGAAGTCAATTTCTCACTGGAAGGTTTTATCTTAAATAAACCCTCATGCCCACTGCCTAATAACCACTGATAGTAATTCTGTCTTTCCACGTGCCTCACAGTGTTACAACACAAGTGAGACACTCAATTCTTCTCCCTCCTAACAGAACCATCTCAACGTCATGAACAGAAATCTGCACACCCACCTTCCCCCAGACTGATCCAGCCTTCGTTAAAAGCAAAACAACTTCCCTTAATAGACACAGGCTGTATCAAATTGAATTGATATTGGCTTTTGCATTAATAATACCCTGCTGATAGTTCCTGTTGGAGGAACATGCAAGATTCTTCTGTAATCAGGTGATTAAGAAATCCACAATCTTGCCAAGAAAATTACTTGGCCCCTAAGTCCTTTTCCTGCGGGATGACAAGTGATGCACCGAGGGGCTGTTTATTTCTCTCTCTAAAAAAAGCATTTCTTTAATCTAGGAAAAATATTAAGATGATGTTACGCAAACTCCGAGCTGGTAAGCAGTCACTAAAAGGGCAGACTGCCAATGTTAACAAGAAAATCTAATTTGCTTGCAAGGTATAAAGATTTGTCAAGAATATTAACAGAAAAGCTTCCGTGGAAGAACAAGTGCAAAAATGGAAGCACTCTAATCTTCATTCTACAAAAAACTGACCTACTTAGATAAATCACAAGAGCTGCCCTTGAACTAATACAGGGGGGGAAAAAAGCACAACTGAAGGAACTGTTTTTCTTCCTTTTTTCTCTAAATACAAGGTAAGGAATGTTTTAGCTGCTACAAATGAAGGGCTAAACCAGCTTAAAGGCATTCCTGATTAAGACAGCAACAGTAAAACATCTTAAAAGAAGTACTGAGACATCCCCATCAAACACAAGCATCTTCACAAATCTGTTTTAGCAGTATAGCACCTTCAAAATAAGGGGTTTACTTCATTGTTTTTAAAGGGGCTGAATTTACCTGCTGAAGTGGAATTTCATGATAAAAAAAGAGACAAATTAGGGCACTTAGCAATCCTTGGGGCATGAACTGACTTTATTACAGAAATTAAATATATGCAGACAGTCTTCAGTAAGGAACTGACACAAACATCAAGTTTGTCAGTACTGTCCCACTGAAATAACACACAGGATTTAAAAGGAAAATCACAAAATTCAAAACACAGCCTTAATATTTGGAAGGTGTTTACCTTATTTCCTTTACTTGTCTAATGACCTCTTCTTGAGTTTTCACAACTGTCTCCATCTCTTGCTGGGAAACCTGTTAGGGGCAGGGGGAGGAAAAAGATCAACATATCTTGGAAAAAGCAAAGGGATCCCACTGCTGAAATCAGGCTGGGCTCTGAATCACCACGAGTTTTATTTACCTGGCCCTGCTGACCTGGAAACGCAGCTCCTCTTTTGGCAATCTCCTCTGTGACTGCAGAGACATATCTCCTCTGCTCATCCAGAATCATGTCTAGTTGCCTGTTAAGCTGTTTGATTTCCAGATGAATTCGATTCTGCCCCTCAAAGATTTGCCTCAGTTCACGATCGCTCACAGTTTCAAAAACATCATCTGCTGCTAAGAAAAAGCCACAGGGGGTTCTTACATAGGTGACACGTTCCTCACAAGTTGCATTGGATCATTTCTCTTGCTCCCTTAACATATCCACATCCATCTACCTTTTCCTACAACTTTACCATCCCAAAGTCCATAAGACTCTGGGGCAAAGGGATTATGTCTTATCAATGAAAGGCTGAACTGTACCTCAAAAACACAGATCAAAATAACATCTAGGACCTTTAGAACAGTCATAACTTATCAGCGAGCAATAAAAGATGACAACCTGAAATTTCACATCTAGCTGCCTAAAGTACATTCCCGGCGTATTTGCATTCATATACAGCTGTTAAAACCCAGGGAAGTAACAAATGGCTCCCATGATATTTGCAAATAATCAGCTTCTTGTTTGCCCAGCTTTAGGCAAGCATTAAAAAGCTTCTCCATGTAAGCACATGTTCCAAGATATGCACTAGCCCATCTTTCAGAAAGTTTTCTATGCATGTGGAGAAACAGACCAAAAAGATGGCCTTTAAATAATGAAAAAAGGCCATGCTTTCTTAATCACCACTTTACAGAGGGATGCATGACCTCCTCTCCCTTCTGTTGTTCTTAATTCCCACCATGTTTCCAGTCACTCATTTTGTTTTCAATCCAGGCACCACTAAAATAAGTTTAGAAATAGGCAACACTTTACGGTAAGGATTTTTAAATAATGTGAGTAACATCAGCGGGAGCTTAGCAAGATCAGCCAGAGTATCACCAGTTCTGAACATCCTGGAAAACAAACATTTCCCTGGACAACTGAAAAATTGCTCAAATAACTTGCCTGGCTGTCCTTGCACATCAGGATGTTCCCTTTGAAATTCTTCCTTCTTCTTATCCAGTTCTTGCTGGAAGTGTTCAAACTCTTCTTGATACTTCTCTTTATCTTTCTGGGGGATTTCTGCATCTGGTGTTGGCTTTAAAACATTATTGGAGGGAAGGGCATGTGTGAGATTTTTCTCATGTTCCCCTCCACGGTTAACACAACTGACTCTGCAGCAAGGCTGTTCAGATTTCAGATGAGAATACATAACAAAATCACTGCAGCACATTCAGACATTTAGCTGAAGTGAGAAAGCACACATTCCCATGGACATCAAATAGAAAATTTTCCCAATAGGAAATTGAAACAAGTTTTACATGGATCAATGCTGTTTAGCAGTACAGAATCATTCTAGAAGTAGGGAAAGTTGAAAGGGAGAACAGATGTTTTCCCACTTTCCAAAGAAAATGTACTTTGTAGTACTGCACGGTTCGATTTAACACCACAAGTTTGGTTGCCTCAGTGGTGCTTCCAGAATTCTGGTCTTGAGAATACTAATTACAATATTACTGAAACATTACTATAGCAGTTTAATTTTTCTAAACCAGATGACAGCACAGCTACACGGCAAAATTGTGAAACAGGAATGCCACGTGTGACTTAAGACGAAATCCCACAACCTGGTGCTGCACATAAAATAACATGCACACTAAAATATTTTACTAATCATGCATAAAAATGCTTACTGCTTCCTTCCCAGGCTCGGTCAGCTGGAAGGTCAGAAATGACAGCACATCATGGTCATCTGTATTCAACAGACAAAACAAAACCACCTTACAAATGCCTGTAATTCTCAAGCCAACCTTCAACTTGCAAAGGATCTTCAAGAAACAGCATCCTCCCAAGAGTTTGTGCAGTGGGGAATGAGACTATACAGGGGCTTTGTCAGGAAAAACCAAAAATTCTTTAGCTGGAGTCAGGAAAAGGCCTAAGCATGTCAGTAATTTGGGACTGCAAGAGGGTTAATTACATCACCATGCTCAAAAATTGGTATAATGGATCAACACTAGCAGTAAAAACCCAACCACCCAACCAAGCTCTCCTGCAAGCTTTGCAAGTGCCCACAGCATTTGCCATAATTTTTAACGTTTCCTACCTGCGAGTCCCCCTGTGGCTGCAGATATTCCAAAGTACCCTTGTGATGGCAACACCATATCTTCCACTTTGGCACAAAATTCATAGTCCTCTTTATCCGGAGTAAAGCCATTATTAATTAATACCTAAAAGGATTTTCACCACATTTGTGTTAATTGTTTTGTGAGTTTGCAGTAATGCTCACAAAATACAACTCATGGGGTAACTCAGCAGCTCGCACCAGAAACCAAAAATGATTTTTTTTCTCAAAGAGACATTTTACTGACATTTTACACAAGCATTCTGGGCAACACAGACCTGATCTACACCAGTCATCCCTTGCAGTTCTGATTCAAAGCTTAGAGAGATTCTGCAAATGCATCCCCAGAGAAAGAGAAAACTGCTAAGGTTAACAGCAACATCTGGGACAGAGGAGTTCCTAGAGGAGGCATCAGGGCCCAGGTGAAAACAGGGCAGCCTTGGAGGCTGAAATTTAACTTTCATTCAAGAGTGACAGGCAGCTTTTCCCATTACAACACAGTACAAGGTCTGCCCTCTTTCAGGTGCAGTCATGTTTACTTTCAGAGAAACTTCTACTACAAAATGACAGCTCTGCACTTCATGGCTGCTTCCTGTGAATATGTGAACAGCACCTTTCCAGAAGGAATCAGAAGCCAACAAACACACACTTTGTAGCTGTCACAACCCAGCACTGCATTAGTATTTTTCTCTGCTTACCTACAAGGAATTCACAATCAGCTGAACAGTATTTAAGAAGTCTTAAAGACTCCCTTATACCAGTGGTTTTTAATCTTTAGTCTTCAAAGCCCTACTATTTTTTGGAGGTGAGAAGCCTCAAGTACCAAATTTAAATCTACTGTTAAACAGTTTCACTTTTTTAGCCCCATCTTAAGAACCTCTGGTTCAAAAATCAGCTACAAAACCCTCTGCAACTCTTAGATCAGCTTAAGAAATACCAAGCTCAGGAGCTGCTCAATCACTTGAAGCTTAAACCAATCCTGACTTTGGGACACCTCTCCAGGCAAGTCAAGAGCAACAGAAGGGTTTGAGCTCATCAGGAGTGTTTGCACAACTGCCTCCTAAGTCACATTAGAAAAATCAGCAATACCTGCATTCTAATGCAGCCAAAAGAATCTGTGCAGCGTTTAAACACGGCACCTCCCTCCAACCTCTGCTGCTGAGCTCCACATTTCCAACACTAGAACTGACATATTGGTTGCACTCTGTGAAAACCCAGTCTCACACTGAAGAAGCTGAGAAACACAGGTAATTCTGTTATTTCAGACTTACAGTCAGTGTTTTTTGGTAGTACGTGATCTTGACTCGCACGGGATAGGGCTTGTTCCGAAAGTCCCTCTGACAGGACGCCAGGGCTTGCGTAGATCCATCGCTGTGCAAAAAAAGAACATCAATAAAACTCTGTGCTACGATTTATCAGCTGGGCCAAAAAGGCGTATGACTCTCACTAAGCAACCTCATCCCAGTTTTTCAATCTGCAAGCTTTTCCAAGGCTGTTCTATAATTGCACTGAGCTTCCTCAAGCCTGGGATCTCCAGTACTGCATGCTGTACACAGGACACAATGCAGAGGGAATGCAGGAGTGGAGAAATCCGGTTTCTAAGATATATTCTAAGATACAATTCTCAGATATATTCCTGCACCTGATGAACCTAGATGGAAATAAGAGGTAGTGACTGCATCAACTCAGCTAGACACCTCTCCTCTTCAAAATCCAAAAACGTGTCCATTGTGCTGTTGATACACAATCAGAAATCAAAATTAATCCAACTAATTTTAGTAACAGCAATTAGCTTTCAGTTAGTCACTTCTGCCAGTTATTAGCTGTGTGTGGAGGATCCCCATAAGCAATAAAGTCAGTGCTGTACCTCTATTTATCTGAGTTCATCCATCCCAAAGGGCATATGCCACTTAAATATCCATCGGTTGCCAATGTCCCTGCTGTTACTGCCAAAGCAGTGTTTTAACAAATAGAAACCCTCAAATGTAAAGGAAACAACAAAGTTTCATATGAAAGAAGCCTTTATAATGCTTCTCAAAGGGTTTCATGGAACATTTCATCATTCAAAGGCAAGCATTCAGCAGTAACACCAAAAAATAAACTTACTTCTGATGGTCATACAGGAGCTTTCCATTGTTGCCTACAACAATCACTCCAGGATTGTTTTTCTAGGGAAAGAAAGGGCACACAAATGGATTAGTTTAATTTGAAGGGAAATATCAGCACCATCCCTGACAGCCTTCTACTAAAATCTGTCTAAAATGTCTAAAAGCAAGCCAAAGTTGCGCAGGGAAAGCAAAAGCAGCAATGGAGACCTATTAGGTATTGTTTTAAGTTTCAGGATCATTCTGGACCGGAAAACTGAGAATTGAAAAGAGCAATTAGCATCCTCATCTGCTACAAAATCTCTGCTGCTGAGCTACTCAAGGCAGATTTCTTCCAAGGAAAAGAGCATCTCTGAAGACACACATAGAAATTGGTGTTTCCACTATCAGGGAAACTTGACTACTTTATTTTATCCCTTTGAAGTGAAAGAGGGGAAGAGTAGGAAAACAACATCCTAGTTTTTTCCTCAACAGGGAGGAAATTCATTTATCATCTTTGCTAGAAGAGTTTCCTTCCAACCAACCTTTCCATCATTGTCAAAGGAATCAAAGAAAATCCCAACACCGTTCCATTTATCAGCTGCCCCGAAAACAGGACCTTCCAAGCCTTGCTCTTCTGTAAACCAGACTGCCTATGAAGAAAGCAAAAAGTCATAGGTCAAGATTCACTTTTACAGCACATTTAATTTTCTCAGTTAGGTCAAACGGCTCCTACCAGTCCATCAGCTCCAATGCGGCCTCTTCCTGTAACTCGAAAGGTCACTTCCACTTCCCAATATTCAAATATTGATTTGTTTTTTGTCCACACCGAGCCTTTCTGGCTTTTCAAGGAGGTTGTTATACGGATCTGATCTGCACTTGGGATGGCATCTAGAAGGGACACGAGATGTTCTAACTTTCTGTTTAGCAGCGTAAAAGAACAACAGGAACACATGCAGAGATTCGCTTGCATTAAATAACATTTCTTTTTGGGATCGTTTTCTTGAAAAAGCAGGAGCAAAAAACCTCATCTATGGACAGTTTCCTCCATGTCACTTGTAGCATAACGTCAAGTAAAAAAGTTACGTTTATGAATTAAGCAACAGCAATTAAATTAAAGTCTGAAAAAACCCAAAACCACAGCAGAAGTTACTGCAGAGAAACTATGCGAAGGTGGAACTGTAAATGTCAGTACCTTTCATAAGGGGTGACACTCAGGAAGGACGACAAGCCTTTCTGAGCACAACGGAACTCTTAACCCAAAGGGCACAGAAACCGTACAAACGTCGTTCAACCAAATCCCATTTGCCAAGGCACATTTTGCATTTCGAGCTTTGGGACGACGAAACCCAGCAGTTTTTCTGGCAGCACGGCCGGGGCCGACCTCGAGCGCGGCAGCAGTGACACATCAGCACTTCCCGGCAGCGCCACGAGTCCCTTCCCCAAGGCCCGCAGCCGCCACACCAGGAGGCCACAGGTACCTCAGCACCGCGGGTGGGAGCCCGGCTGGGCCCGGGCACTTCCCCGCCACCGCAGCATCTCCTCTGCGCCTCGGATGCCACGTGGAGCCCGAGGGCACGGCCGGCACCCGCGGCCAGCTTCGCCCGCGGCTTCTCCCCGAGACTCCGCGCCCCCCGACCGGACACCGCTGCCTCCGCCTCAGGAACGCCACTGGCCCGGCCCGGCCCCGCCACCCCCGGCCGGCACTTACTGCCCGTGTGCACCCAGAACGGCACCGTGCCGTCCGCCTGCACCAGGTGAGGTCCCTTGAAGCTGTACTTGTACTCGAAGCGCCGATGCG
>VZTH01008341.1:0-14976 GCA_013397815.1 Aleadryas rufinucha | reverse complement strand
GCGGGGGCGAGCGCCGAGCGGCCGAGGGCGAGAAAGAGCAGCAGCGGGGCGAGCGGCGCCGCCATCTTGGCCGAGCTGCGGGGCGATGCACAGGGCCAGCGGGGCGGCCTCTGATTGGNGGGGAGCGGGGGCGGGGAGTGGGCCGGGCCCGGTCCCGGCCCCGACCCGGCCCCGGTCCCTCTCGGCGAATTTTCGAGCTGCCCCGGGTCCGCCGTATTCGTGCGGCCTCTCGGACAGCTGCGAGCCGGTAACAGTGCACCGAGTGTCTGAAGGATAAATAATAATCTGTTCTTTCCCCTCAATATTAGTTTCCTAGCAAAGACCGCACTTCCACGGGCTCTTTTCAGTTCCTTTGCAGAGTAGTCGGAAGTCCCGCAGGAAAATCCACCCCGTATCTCCCAACATGCGAGGCCAACCTTCCACGGAGGTGAGCAAAGCAAACCTCGGGTGTCAGTCACCAGACAGGCCAGGTGGGGATGGCCTCCGCCACTGCCAAGATGAGAGACGCGGCTGTTTGTCAGTGTGCAGCGTCACAGAGCAGGGGCAGGGCTTGGCTCAGAGTAAAATCAAGCACTGAACCAACAGTTAAGAGCTTCCTTTTTCATTCTCTCCATTTTCATTTAGCAGCCTGTCATACAGCCTTATCGGAGAAAAAATAATTATTAGGAGTGGGTTGTTTTTTTTTTTCAGTTTCTTTACACCCTTGGGTTTTGTTCTACATTTTTTGTACCCGTTTGATTCTGACATCCCTTCTTTTCCTCTTAATCTGTGAGTATGAGCAATCTAGGGCTCAGTAAGTAGGTTCAGAGCCTACTAAAGAAGAGGATGATCTTGGAGGCATTCAGGAGAGATTAAGTTCTTTTTTTTAAAATGGCACACATTTCCTTCAGCATGGATGAAAGTAAAACCTTACGTTCTGACTTCTTTTTCAACTACCCAAAGGAGTAAGCAAATATATAATGACCAGATGAGACTTGGCAAGCAAAATATTTCTGAGATAAATTTTAGAAGAATTTCTATATATAAATATATTGAGTATTCTTGATCAGTTAACACTTATGTCTATAGAGAAAGAAGTGCTTGATTTTTCTTTAATAGTGTCTTCCATCCAACAATATTCTAAAACATCCCCGATTTATGAATCTATTCTGCTTTTTTAGAGTATATATGTGGGAGATGTCAAGGGAATTGGGAGTCTCTTCTTGACAGCTTTCTAGACACAGAAAAGTCAGCTGTTTTTCTGTCCTTAAAAGATCTAGAAAGTAATTTTTGAGGTAAAATTCTGGAATTACATCTGGAGGATAAAATGGTGTGTGTATCAGAGATCCAAACAGAGCAGCATGAGGCCCTCTCCTGTCTGTTTCCTACACAGGGCGCTAACCTCAGAATTGATGCCAATAAAATACCAGAACCATGCTGAAGGAGACTAGAAACCCAAAAGTACAGGCCTTGAAACAATTCCCTGTTACCCACACAAGTAAAATTTTGCCACTTAGAGGCACTGGCAAAGAAGCTGTATTAGCAATTGTACATGGAGGGTTCGTAAAACCTCCTTTGAAAATGGAAACTCCTTTAAAAGTCTTCTTCCCACGCATGGAAAGCTGCCCTCCAATCCACTGTGACACGCAGGAAAATATCCAGAGACTCCCAGAATTATAGATATTAGCAGTTTAGACTCTTCAAGTTAAGTCTCTTTAAGTTGTTTCGCTACATGAGCTCACTAGAGGAAACAAAAAATGTTTCCTGTTTGTAAGAACTTTCTTGAATTCTGTCCCAAAAATTACATTTGAATTCAAACCCGGTAACAGGGAAATGAAGGCTCAGCAAAGAGAACAGAAAATGGCTCACTGGCCTGAAACCCACTTGGATTGGCAGGGACTGAGAGCACTGGCAGGATGATAATCTGTATAATCATCATTCTGTACGACCATAACAAATGAAATACCTTCATTGTCTCAAATCCTGCCTGGAAATAGTAGGTACCATTTCTGTCATTATTCTTATAAAAATGCCATTATATTTTCCATAGGTCTTGTCAGGGAAGTCAAAACCCCTTGAACACACAGTAACTGTAAATCTCTCCTTCACCCTCCAGAGCTCTGAGCATTCGGACACATGAACAAGCCCACGCTTGAAAGGGCAGAGGAGAGAAAAGGAAAACAAATGAGGGTCCAGTGAGTGAACTCTTCTAAAAAGTGTGGGGAGAACCACTGCTCATGCAACTTTTGAGGTATCTTGTGTTGAACTGGAGGATTTTGAGCAGAAATGCAAGTGGCTGTGTCTGTATCCAGAGGACCTGTGTGATCTCTTCCCATCTCAGTGATCAGTCCATGATTTTTAGAAATACCCCTGAAAGCACGCGGGCACAATTCTTTTCTGCGTCACAATAGATGGGAATGCTGAAACGGACTGGGATTTTTGCACTGGTTGTGCTTGAATTTATGTGCAGTTAATTAAATGCTGTGTGGAAGTCACAGAGGATTTTAGTTGTGGTTTTTCCCGAGACCGTGCCTTAGCATTTGAGCCTCAGCACAGCTTTATAAAGCCACTCACTGACGCCAAAGACTCACCGTCCTTGAGCTGCCACTGGAAACAATGGATAGGAAAAGCACTGGGCATCTTAGAGAGCGTTACCTTTTCTCATGATGTCTGCTTATCAAGTCAGTGAAGGGAAGGTGGATTTTCAGAAACTGTAAGCCATATTTCAACAATCCAACCCCATTTCATCTCTACTCCAAGACATCTGGAAGGAACAATTTTTCTTTTTAGAATAATAGAATCGTTAAGGTTGGAAAAGACCTCTAAGATCATCAGTCCAGCCTTTTTTTTTTTTTTCCCACTGAAGCATTTCTTAAAATGTACCACAATTTTAAAGAGACAATTAATATTTTGAGCTCTGTTTTTCTATGCTTCATCTCCCTGTCACAACCTCGAGGATTCTCCCTTGTTCCTCCTCCTAGGCCAGCAATCTGTGTATGAAGTGTATTATTGAATTTCAATTACAATGTTAATTACAGAAGACAAGTGGTTACTGAACCTTGCACCATAATTAATCAACCTGATATTTACTTACTCCGTTGTTCACACTGGATTAAGCTGGGTCTGGACAAGCAGGGCAAGGAAAGTGAGTGACAGGAGCATTATCATGGCACACTGCCTCCCATTGGGAAAGTTCATCTTCCTCCTGAAAGAGACGCCTTCAGGGATCATGGAATTTGAATTCCCTGTGAATTTAGTGTCATCTTAGCTTGACCAGCTCTGGAAGAACATATTAACCTCCTCTTGTGATTTTCAGAAAACCATTCTAATTTAGCAAGTAATTAAGGGTCACATGTAGGATAAAGAGCTAGATAAGCTTGGATTACGCACAGGAAGCTTTGTTTCCAAGGCAACCCGAGCAGAGGGGGTGTTAATGCTGAGGTCAGGCACTTAATGAACTGGGAATGGTTACTGGCTGCAAAATGTATTCGAACCGGGCAAGGCAAACTAACAATTGCATTACCATTTAATGATTTGATGAGAGAAAACAAATGCCTACAGAGCTACTTACCACCGCAAATGTTGCGGACAAAGCTCACGGGCGGTGGCACCGTTCTGCTAAGTGAGGTCAGGAGAAGTCCAAAACGATGACGCTTGACAAGCCCAAAATACTTCAGTCAGCACTGATGGATTTCGTGGCTTCCCAGTGTGAAGGTGTCGCTGTTTGCGTCAGCTGTCGTTGCTGACACGCTCACCCTGTGCCGGGTGTTCTTTTCCTCCCGAGGTTAGTCCTGCCCGGAGGTTGCTACCTGTAAAATCACCCTGGGGGATTTAGCACGCTGAAAAGCGAGACAGCTCTTCCAAGAGCTCAGGACGTAACCCACTCCCGGGGCTTTAGGCTCTGGGAATTAATCCCACGGGAGATTTGACAGGGCAAACACAAATACCATGGACATGGACAGCCAAGCAGCTCATCTGTAGCAAAATAGATGGATTTAGTAAAACACGGTCATATTTTCAAAATGGAATCTTGCGTTGTTTCGTTCTGTGTGACGTGAGGAACAGTTGGGAACGAGATTACTGTGCTTGAAGAATATTAGAGAGTACAGAAAGTGGGGATGACCCATTAAATATGTGCTGCTTTCTCAGTTCACTCGGACCATAGCTCTGTGAGAGACAGAATTCGGCGGGCATTTTTCAAAGCTTTCTTTAAAACATCAGGCATTCTCTGCTTTTTGGGACGATCACGGGATGTTCTGTAACGGCTGGGCCGTTCTTGTGGCAGGAACACGGGCACCGCTAACTTTGTGCCATGCTTTTTGGAAATATGTGGATGCATAAATCAGGGCAATTGTAGAAGCCAGCTGATCTCTGGGTTTTTTTGTGTAGCTTTGGCATAAAAGCAGGTGATTTTACATGAGGCCACCCGTTTGCCCAGGGGGAATTGTAATCACGGCTCTCTCAAACATGAACCGCAGGACTTTCAGGAAAGGGTAAGACCGTGCTGCAGGTGAGCTGGCAAAATCTAAGCCCCTCACAATATTCAAAACCAAACCAACGCACAGAAAAGCCATCAACTGAAAAAACCACAAACCAAGGTAACAAATACCCGGAAGCCAGAAGAAAAAATAAAAGTAATGGCCTTAAATATGTAACAGGTTTGAACAGCGGCAAGGAGAATTTATGCAAAATATTAGGAGATATTTTGCTTTTCTTCCGACTGCCAAATACCTGGAGAGAGGGCCGACAAGGCCAGAGCCTCTCTACACAAGATTTTTGAGGATGCCATCACAGGTTTTTTGGTTTGGTCTTTTTTTTTTTTTGAGACACAATTTGATAATTATTATTCCTGGATCAAGGCTAGATCTTACAAATAATGAGTGGGCATCAATTAATAAAGGGCATCTTGCCTTCCATGGCCCACTTAATATAAGAGGCTAGATTTCAAAAGGACGCATCAATTGGGTGGCTAAATCCACGAAAGAAACTGCAAAGAGCTTAACATGCTTGGGAAAATCAAATGCTATAATCCAAATTTGGCCTGTAGAAGCCTCATGGTGGCAATTACTGTTTTGATAGTGACCAGAGTTAGGCCATCATGAGATGGAATGAAGCTGCACCATCCTCACTTGCCTCTTCAGTGAGAGACCCCCTCCTAACATGTCCTTCTGTGGTGCTGGATGGCTCTTTTTTATTTGAATTTTATGAAAATGAACAATTGAGCTATTCATGTTTATCTCAGATAGGGATGAGCTGAACAGATTTAAAAGCACCTAAACCTCTTTGAACATTAGGAGTTGTCAAATTTAGAATCTCTTCAATCGAATGACCCAGAAGTGAACCATAAAAACCGTGGAAGCATCCCTGCTTTTGAACTTTGGCTTCTGGAGTGCAGGCTCTGGGTGAGCCGCTCATGTGATTCTCAGCACAGCTTGAACCACCCCGGTTTCTCACTGCTGCCTCTCTTCTGGCTGTGTGACAAGTCCCTGTCACTCGTCAGATGTCTCCCCTGGACTCTGAGCCTCGCCTCTGCTACTCTTCTGTTCTCTCCCTTGTTTTAGCTCCCCTCCCTTCCTTTGCTGTTTGCTTTCTCCAGCACATTTCTCTTTCTGCTAACCACAGGCCTTCCCTCAGCTCTGCCCGCGTTTCCGTGCTCTCATTGTTTCTCTAAAGCCCTACAAGTCCCAGTCTCAGTGGGGAGGGCAGTATAAGGCACGATCCCTAATGCATCTCTTGATGAACAGAGAGCCATCCAGGTAATTTTCAGTGCAAGCACATCACTGCCGCTTTTCTCTATTCCTGTATGTGAGCAGGAAGGAGTTCTCAGTGGGTTTGGTACCCAAAGGAATAACCAGTCAGGGAGAAGTCCCCTTCAATTGAGTTTTATTGAGCTCTCAAAAATGCCACGAAGAAACCTGTGGCATTCAGGGGAAAATAGACACACCCACAGACACACCCACAACAAGTCCTTTGCTGTCACCCCTTGTGCTTTTCGCCTTCAAATGAAGTTTGTAAACCTAGTAAACATGACCCCAAGTGAATTCTTACTGAACTAACATTTCCAGAGTGACCAAAATCGAGGAAAAGCCATTTTCAGACTATGAGACAAAGCAGCAGGAAGGAAGACAGGGAAAGGCAGGGGAGTTTCGCTTCCCAGCCTCTCCTCTGCTGCTTGCTTTCTCCAGCTTTATCGATGTCAGCAATTGATGGATATGCTGCCATCTGCCGCCTCTCCTGCAGGGATAGCTGCCAAATTCCCTGTGAGGTCAAAGATGAGATTTATCGGCCCCTGACGGTAGGAGCCACAGATGAGATGGCCTGAAAATGAACTCGGGTCCCACCAGAAACAAACCAAAAGATGCTCTGCTCTACCAAGTGCAGTGCTGGTTACGAAGGTTATTTGGCACGTGACACTCCAGGAGCTTTGCAGCCACCGAAGTACTCTCTGCCTCTGCAGGAAAAAGCAGGATTTCCAGTTTTGCATCTTTCTCGGCTGTTTTATAGCTGGATGGCTCTGGGAGCGCGTTTGGAGGAACCGGTTTTAACTTTGTTCTCTAGGAAATGTCTTTCTAGCAGCCAGCAAGAAATCCCTCGTTTTCATGACAACCAAAGGAAAAGCAAGTGACCATGCATTAAAGTGAAAAGAATCCATTTTAGAATGTGAATAGAGCTACAAATTACCAAGCACAAACACAAACCCAAAGAACTGGCTGGTTGTAAACTGATTGGGTTTTCTACACACAGGCAAAAAAAAAGAAGTGAGGAAAGAAGGAGCCCTGGCACTTCATTGCTCGTTTACATAAACAGATAATCGAGATTGTCTTACTGAAAAGCTCATCATCTTCTTGAGCTGACTGGAGGAATTTCAGCTCCACTTTTTTGTCCCATAGGAAATTACTTAGCCGCTGGATTTTGAAGACTTTCGAGAGTTGACCGTTGGTCCTGATCCTGTGCCAGAGACTCTGAACCCGTCATCATTGGGCAGCCTCTTCCTGGAGCCCTAAAGGTATTGCTTACTTGGACAAACAGCCTGAAAAAGCATCCCGTACCCACGTGTGCCTAGACTGGATAAGAACAAATTCAGAAACAGCAGAGGATTGTGTTTAACACAGGGATTTGCAGTGTCACCTTCAAAAAGCTCACGGAATTGTTTGTGTGTCTTGGCAGGCAACATCAGCAATACAGCGAGGCCTTTTTGTAATCTCCTTTAGCACTCAGAATACTCCCAGTAGCTGGGAACTTCAGAATTGGTCTTGAAAACCAGGAGGCAGTCTCAATGCAACTACAGAATGCTTGAAAAATGCAGAGTATTTCATGTTATGCAAACCCTTTTTTAGGAAATGCATTTGGCTATGGCAAAGCCAGGACCTCCGGCTCCAGCTGTAGTGACAACAGGTTTAATACTCCGATGGCAGCACTTTAAATAAAAATAAAAGAGCGTGCCAAGGATGCTGGCCAAAGTGTGGGGGCATTCATTTAGTGCTGGAATCGCCCCTTTCTCTCCCAGAACTCGAACCCTCACTGCCATTTTCCTAATGCAGTCATTTCCCTTCTCGGGTTAGTTTCGAACAACGGGAGTCGGTTTAGGTTTGGGTTTTGAGGTTGGTTGGTTTTGGTGGGGCATTTTTTTTTTTTTCTTCTCTTTTTTTTTCCTAAGCCCTCATTAACTCCACTCACGCTGTCTTACTCTGTTTGCCAGTGCTTAAGTAGTGCTTTTTTTAAAAAGCAACCAATTAGCACCTCATCAGCTTCAATTAGAGGAGACAAAAGCAGTGTAAAGATAACTCAATGAGAGGGGGTGGCACAACATCATGTAATCACTTAAGACAGCGGTGAGCATTCACTGTGCTGGCTCTGCCGGGCCTATTCACCTTTTTTTTGCTTCTTTCTGGATGCATTTAAGACCTTTTTTTTCCTTTCTTTTTTTTTTTTTTTCTTTTTTTTTTTTTTTTTTTTTTTTTTTTTTTTTTTTCTGGGAAGCCGGGCCTCCCAGGAGTCTCAGAGTCTCTCATTCAGGCCTACCTGTTTACAGCTCAGCGACCAGAAGGACCTAAACAATCCTATATTGTACGCCCAGTGCTTCCTTAAACTTAGGCCTCCACAAAGGCATGTTTTCAGAAGCTGGGCAGAATAAGTTAAAGGCTGGCTTTATACTCATTAAGTGTTCTGCTTGTACTGTCTTCTAATTACACGTCAGGGCAACAATGTCTTTTTTTTGTCAATGGAGTTCTTTGGAGCAGTTAATTTGGTGCCTGTACTAAATGCCCCCAAACATTAATTAGTGTGGAAGGAACCCTAATTTCCTCGGCGGCTTTCCTCTCCATTTACTTCCCTTGTTTTCACATAGGCTTGGATGAGCCTCTATAATGAAATTACCTCATTAATGCCTTTATTCTTTCAGAGTAACTCATTCAAGATCTACCATTTAGTTTTAATTTAATGCTGTCAAAAGCAAAAGGTGCATTCATGTCTTTGATTAGTGCATTTTTTTCCTCTCTAAAGAGTGGACAGATTTAAATTATTAAGATGGCAAGTAGTGAGTTATAATTGGATACAAGCAGCACTTCAGTGAATATTAAATGCTTTCAAAGCCTGGCCTATCTGCTCTGCTGACTATTAACCGTGTCCAGTGAGTTCTTCTGTAGGGTTTGAATTAACGGCACATTAGCTACCGTGAAGCAAATGAAGTCTAATTTTGTTTATTAAAAACGTTGCAGTTGCATTTATGAACATGACATTTCCTTGTAGCAGAGCTCAGTTTGCCCCATTGTCCTACCTTGACCTCATTGCTTGGTTAGTCCAGCTCACACAGGGGCTCATCTCGGGCTCAGCCTCACAAAGTCCGTCCGGAGACCTAGCCGGGTACGGCTGGGAGGATAAGACCTGGGAAATTCTAAATGTTGTCACCTTAGCTGCATTTAACCACTCTGATAATTTGCTTACAGAGTTAGAGGGGCACAAAGTGTATTTATGATTAATGGGGAATGCACAGGCATGGAATGAGCAGGGAGGAATTAACACCAGATCCTTGATCTTTACTTGTCTCCATCCTCCCTCCTTTTGTTCACAACTCACGTCACAAGCTACCTGAGATGCATTAGAGAAACACGGACGGCAGAAGACTTCTGCAACCTGCTTGGCACGTGCAGTTTAGGACTAGTTAATTAGAGTTTATTGGGCAGCTGCAGTGCTCCCGGTGGTCAGTCACATACTTAGGCCAGGACTTCTGCAGGGCCCTGTGCTCCCAGGGCCTTTCAGTTTGGAATATCTCCAAGGATGGAGATCACTCAACCTCTCCAGGTCCCTGTTGCAGTGGTTACCCAACTCTGGAGTGATGTTTTCCTTCAGTAATTGGCAGGGAATTATTATATATTCAATATTATATGTTCAATGCAAGTATCAACTGTGATAGGATAACTTGAATTGATAATATTTTATAAATAACATCTATTATAACTTTATTAGGTACTATATTTATTATAAATATCTGATCTATTTAGCGCACATTACATAGGATACATGTGCACTGTTATACATCTATTATGACTGTAATCACAAGGCACACACAGAGCAGTGCTGTTTATCTTTAGAATCTTTCCCACCTGGGCTGTAAAAGCATCTTGGGTTTGGATTGATTTCTCCTCCCAGCATGCGCAGGAGCAAACTTTTGTATTTATTTGTTGCACGGTGGAGCAAGGTCAGGGGAATTTTGAAGTCATTTCTGGAGGCATGGCTTTCACCATGAGCTGTGTCTCACTGCCCTCTCATGGCTGGATTATCCATGGACATCCCACTTTCCTCTTCCTTAGGTTCTTGCATGAATGTTCCGGCCAGCATCATCCCTCTGAATTCCTGCCCCTCTCAGTACAGCCAAACACCACAACTCCAGCATCCCAAAGGAACTCTGGCATTCGCCTCTTCACCTCTGCCCTTTTCCAGCAGACACGGGTAGCACCGCGCTGTCAGAATGGCATTCCCTAGGGAGTTCATCCCAGCAGAGAGGAAAAGAGTTCCCGGGAACGTGAACACGACCCGCATCTCCCACCTTGCTCAGCCCGGGGTCCATCCAGCACTCACCGAGAGCTGCTGGGAGCTGAAATTCGCCCTGCTCCCCCTGGCCCGGGAAAGCCTGCCCCCAGCTGCGGCCCCCCAGCTCTCACCTCCCGGGAAAGAGAAGCCGCGTGCTCCCAGCTCCTGGCAGCTGCCACCTTTGGGGCGGAGGGATGGCAAAGGCATCTCCGCTGACTGTGCCAAGGGCAGGTGACAATGCCAGTGAGTCACACCGATGCCAAGGAACCTCAGGGTTCCTGTTTGCAGGGAACAGCCAGCCAAGGAAGGATGCTTTCCACTGAAAGGGAACAAACAGGGGCAAGAACTAAAGAGGCTGGGCCAGCACAGGCCCCACACCTGCCCAGTCTCCAGGCTACCACACGCCTCTGTGGCATTGGGAACTCATGTCTTGGACTGCATGTGCAGTTCAGATTTGGGAAAAATGTCTGGGACCGAATGTGCAGTCTGGAACTGGGAACCAGTGTCCGGGACCGAACATGCTGTTCGGATTTGGGACACATGTCTGGGACTGAACGTGCAGTCCAGATTTGGGAAGAGATGTCCAGGACCATACGCTCACTACGGGACGGGGAAAAAATCATCCATGGCCAGCCATACAGTCCAGATCTGGGAAAATGGATCCAGGGTTGCACGCAGAGTCTGGAATCGAGAACATATGTCCAGGACTGCACATGCAGTCTGGATTCGAGAAACATGGCCGGGCCCAAAGGCGCAGTCTGGAACAGGGAACAGGTGTCCGGGGGGGCACGTGCAGTCTGCATTTGGGAAGACATGTCCAGGACTGCATGCACAATCTGGAACAGAGGAAAAATTGTGATTGCTTCTGATCGGTGGGAATTATTAACCTCTGACATATGGAATTTTGGAGGTGGAATCCCAATTTCAGCCTTGGGCACCTGGAGGAGAAGACGGGTCCTTATGCATAGAAAGGAAAGCCCGGTGCCCCCGCGTGTCAGGTGCAGGCAACGAGCTGTCCAGGGAATGAGCAGCAAGTCCTTTTCGCCCCTGCCCTCACACTCGGACTGGCAACAGCGCCAGGTGTGAGCTGTGACGGTGAGGAGAGGGCGGCTTCTGCCTGGCGCTGCATTAGGGGGGGTTTCCTCCACTCACTTTTGCACCGAGATGCTGGAGGAGAGGGGTTTATGGTGGTCTCCCGGGGGTCTCTCGTGGAACGACGGTGAGAGCATCTCCCAGGGTCTGGGGGAGCACCTGGACGCACTTGGCTGTGGAGCATTGCTTAAGGGAGGTGCCGAGGGACGAACCTTTGTGCCAGGCAGCGGCAGCTGAGCGGGTGAGCCAGCGTGTGGGTTTGCAGGGGGGGATCTTTCTCCTTTCTCCTTTCGATTTAATCTTGCCAGCCCCCCCAACCCCCCCGCAGTGCCCCCAGCAAAAATGGGGGTTACGAGAACAAAAGGAGTTCAAATTGAGGGAAGAGAACTCCTTTTCCCTTATTGTCTGTGTTTGAACAGGAGGGGGGATTCTCCCTCACCTCCTATTGCAGAGCTTCAGTGTTTCAGTCTGCATGATATCAAGAAATCCTTTATTAGACAAGAGTGCTCTTTGGAACTTCAGCCATTGCAACGTTTTTCTCAATCCTAGCTTTTAACAGCTTGTTTCTCTGAAATGTAAACTTCTACCGTTGGGATTTAGCACTATTCAGCATATGAACCATAGTTGCCGGCTCAGTCAATAAATAACTCTTTTTCACTGTAATGTTTTCCACCTCCTTGAATCTTAGTGCATTTTAGTCTTTGATTCCAGCTAATTGTCCTTTTAAAACAAACACCTCTAAGGCACCTTTTCCCTCCGTTCCCTCCCTCGCCCCAAAGCGCGTCGCGGAGCGCTCGGCTGAGCCGGGGGGCGGTGCTGCCGCCTTGTGGCGAGAGAGCGGCGCTGCAGCGCCCCAGCCCCACCCCGCTGCGCCCCGCTGGGTGCCGCGGGACAGCGGCGGCGGCCTCGGTGGCCGCCGAGCGTGGGAAGGGCGGGGAGCGGCGGGGGTGAGCGGCTGGAGCGAGCTTCTGAACTGCACCCAGCGTTCGGGTTCCCACAGACACCTTCCGAAGCTGGAAGGGACAGGGGAGGGAATTGCAAGAGAAGTGTTGGAGGTACTTTCTCCCAGGTCCGGACAGCGTCGAGGTGGGAATGACTTAAGAATATTCCTTGTCCCTCTCCTGTTCCCAGCCCAGGACCAAGCTGGCGTTCCCTGCGTGGCTGCAGCGCCCCAGATGTGGCGGGAGGAGGTCTCTGCCGGAGAGCGGGAGAAGCGTCCCTGCCGGTTGCCGTGTCCTCGGCGGGCAGAGAACGCTGATCGTGGCGAGGTGGGTTTGTGAGTATCGAATCAATCTTAGCTCCTTTTTAACGAGATGTTTTAATGAGTCATCATCAGGGCCCACTTTTAGCTGGCTTTAGTTAAGTTCCTTTTTCACAGGTTTCCTGTTGTTTCGATGGTGAAATGGCCAAACCTTTTAAGTTTGCTACATTAACCCTGAAAAGCTTCAATGAACCAACTGTGAGAGAATCGGGGATTGGATATGTGGGAGCTTATGGCGCTTGGAGGCCGTGTTGGGTTTACCCCCCGGTTTTGGTGCCAAGGGAAACTCCAAGTCAAGAATAATCCAAATATGCACCGGTTCTCACTAAACTCAGCTTTGCAAACCTTTACTTGAGCTAAAAAAAACCCCGATGGGAATGGCCTTGGCAGAAAAGCAGCTGTGAGGCAAAGCAGTCTTCAAGTGCCTGTCAGCAGGAATTCCAGGAGAAATGGCTGCCGGCTCCTGGCGTTCTGGGCTTTCCGGGCAGGTTTTGTACTGGATTGTGAGGCAGTTTTCCTGCCTCGGGGGAGTGGCACCTGCATCCCACTGGAAAGAGAAAATGTGGAGAGAGCGGCAAGCGGGAAGCTGACGCGGGTCCTCGGATTGCAGTTCCTCCCGGTGGGTCTGTGCTGCCACAAGCACAAAGGAGATCGGTCTTGGAGTTCATCTGTGGGGCTCGGAAGAGACGCCGGACATGAAATTGCAGGGACATGCCCCCTGCTGGAGTGAGAAGCAGGGGAAGCTGTTCGCTGTCTGCTTCTTCATCACCTTCGCCACAGTCCCCTGGGGCTCCGGGTATTCCCAGCTCACCTTTGCTTTTCCAAGGGTCTCTACACGAGGGCTCGAGCTTTGCTGTTTACTGCCGTTTACAGGGAGGATCTGTTCCAGGAAAGGTCTCGTGCTCTGGCCCGATGCCGTTGCAGGAAGACCAGGAAACTCCACGGCTCCTGCGGCTCACTCATCCGAATTGCCTGCAGGCAGCGAGGATCATTCCCGAGCGTCATCCCCCGGCCCCGTGACTCGGCGAGGTCGCGTTCCCCCGAAGCGCAGGGGCCGCTTTGGGTTGCAGCTCAATAAAGTCCAGCTCAGCAGTGCTGGGTTTGGTTTTTGTGTGCAACAAAAACATGAAAAAATTCACCTCCTTCACCGGCACGGGCCTGGAGTGGGAGCAGACGCCCCTTACCCCGGTGTTCTCCTGCTCCTGCCCCGGATCCCCGCGGTGCCATGTGTTTTCCGAGCTCACGGCACCGATGGATCTAAACGAAGAAAACAATCCCCGTTCCTTCTCTCCTCCATCCTTGATGTTCCCAGGCCCTTCGGCTCCCTGGCTATTCCCTGTCTGCCTCTTCATCTCTGTCCCACCTCATCGCGATCAAATACGGGCCCGAGATGTGTTTAGCAGCAAATGCATTCTTCTAAAGAAGGCCAAGTGCAAAGAGCATCCAAATGCAGAGAAGTCTTCAGAAAAGAAAGGCAGACGTGCAAATGAGGGATGCGTCTTCCTGCATTTCCTGTCATTTTTCTCTGTTGGGTTTTGCAGGGGTTTCTGGCCACGCTTTCCTGTGATCCAGGTGTGTCCCTTCCGTTGTCCAAATGCAGTGCCAGAGGACTTGAACAGCTGACAAGTGAGGTCTGGGATGAAAACAGTTCTGCTAAAATTAGGGAAACGAGGCTAGAAGAGAAATGAGCATCCTTTTAATGCCTGGAATAAAATTGTTGGAGAAGGGCACTTTTTATTTGATTTGGTGTCACTCTCCTTTTTTTTAAATGGATAAAACTCCACGGTGTGAGCAATCGGAGCAGAAATCTGAAATGCGGGAGTCTTTGATTCCACAGCGGGATTAACTTGCCTTTTCTGCTCTCTTTCAGGACAGGAAAAACCACCGAACTCGTCACATCTTTGCCACGAGCTCCGGTGTTTGAGCAGCCAAACCAAACAACGGCGCCCCTGGTCCTGCCCGTGGTGTGGGTAAGTCACCAGCTCATCTTCTCCTCTCTCTGCTGGGATGAACTCCCTAGGGAATGCCATTTCTGACAGCCCGGTGCTACCCGTGTCTGCTGGAAAAGGGCAGAGGTGAAGAGGCGAATGCCAGAGTTCCTTTGGTATGCTGGAGTTGTGGTGTTTGGCTGTGCTGAGAGGGGCAGGCTGGGCATTATTAATGCATCTAAGGACCGGTTTGGGGGTTCGGGAGCCTGGGGAGCCAAGCACTCTCAGTGCATTCCCGGCTCTCCTGGGGGTGGCAGCTGGTGCAGGGCTGGGTGACAGCCTCCGGTTGGGCTCGGGGCAGGCACTGGCCCCGGCAGGGACTCGGGAGGGTTTTGGGAGGGTTTTGGGAGCAACGGGAGGAAAAAGAGAAGTGCCAGGAGGTCATTATGTTTGTGTTTATAATTGCTTAGTTCTCCTTTTAATTTTTCAGCTTTCGTTTTATTTATTCTGTTGAACAGATTCTTGATTGTGTCTGGTTTTTTGCCCCTATTGTCCTTGTTACATAATCTACGTTCTTCAGTAGTACAAATAGCCTAAAACCAGAAAACAAAGCACTTTCAAACAGGACACCTTCAGTACTTGCCTTTCAATACTGTGTATCATAGTTACACATTCAAGTTCATAGAC
>VZTH01008340.1:83616-180617 GCA_013397815.1 Aleadryas rufinucha | reverse complement strand
GCTTTAATGATTTTATGATTCTAATTTCTTCCAGATTCCCTCACAGCTGATCAGTGTGCTTTGGCACCTGAATCTATGCTTAGAGCTGTCTGTGGCATCTTACTCCCAACCATAAAATGAAGGAACCAGGTTGTGGGGGGCTGAAAATTGGTTGAATTACATTAAAACTGACCCTGCTGTGGAATCATAGAATATTCTGAGTTGGAAGGGACCCCCAAGGATCATCAAGCCCAACTCCTGGCCCTGCACAGGACACCCCAACAATCCCACCCTGTGCCACTTGAGTATAACAAGAAAAACAGGGATTAAAGGACAGTTCTCTGATCCTCTCCTCGTAGCAGGGAGGAGCAAACACACACTGCCATCAAAATGAAGATTTTCTGTACCAACCCATCCAAACAGCTTTTACCACAGGGACAGCCAGGAAAGGGTGGCTGGCCCATCTGTGAGAGATGCCAGACACTCACTCAGGCTGGAATTTGTCTCACCTAATGCCGGTCATCAGCACTGAATCGAAATGAGCTGCTGTTTATAGATAATGGAGAGAGACTGGCATCTCCAGAAAGCAATTCACTCCATCTGCCTGACACACCTATTTAGGATGGCACAAATCGCCCCTTGGTGAAACCTGTCTCTTCCCATTCACTCCGGGGGAAACCTGCCTGACTCATTAGGCGAGATGTGTAATTTTCGGGAAGACCATGTTAAACAAGATGAATCCCACATTTAGTGCATGCCTGGAGGGCAGGCAGGTGACAGCAGAACGTCTCTGGAGCCCGGCAGAGCCCGGCTGCTCGCTCCTCTGCTGTTTGTGTTCAGGTTGGTTTCGTTTGTCCCTCTTTGCAGCCGAAATATCCTGCTTTGAGCTGGGTTACCACAAGTGGCACCTCGTTCTGTCACGGTCTGGATGGAGCAGGGTTGTGAGAAACATGGAATTTGAAGGGTTTCTGCCATGTTTCTCCATCCTTGAGGCAGCTCCTCCTCCTGCTGCCCAGACTTTGGAGGGGAGGGAGATTTCACCGCTCCCGTTTTACAGATGGGACACTCGAGGCACGAAATGGGATGAGTGACAAGGAAGGGCAGTGTGGGACCGGCACAGGAGTCGATCCCCTGTGCCTCCAGGTGCTCCTCAACACCAGGGATTATGGCTGGGTGTGCCCATGGATTTTTTCCCTGCTGCTTCCCTGCCCAGGTGAAGCTGGGAAGGCCAAGGGCAGTTTTTAAGTCACAGGTGGAACTCTTTGGTGCGGGTTAGAAACACCCAACCTCTGCATTAATGAGGCCGTGCAGGTGGTGCTTGATGCGTGAATTGGCTGTCCCCAGTTCCACTGATGTCCCCCTGGGAATATTTCCTAGGAGCTGGCCTCAAACCTTCAGAAACAGAGGAATTTGGAAATTTAGTCCATTTTGTTGTCACGCCTGCCACCTCCGGGTTTTTTCCCTTTCCATCTGCCCCTCAAAGCCCTTCTGTGCCAGGACATGCCACCAACTCATGCATCATTTGGATCATTTTGGATAATTTCTCCACTGGGGAAGAACTGACATGGCCCTAAAATCCCCCAAATCTTCCGTGTGAGTGGCTTGGAGCAAATCCTGGCTGCAGCCTGTTGGGACAAAGCTCTGCTTTGCCCACTGGAATCTCTGATGGTAGGACATGGCAGGACGAGACCCTTTCCCAAAGCATTGCTCCAGCTCCGGGACACCTCAAGGAACTGGGATCCCTTTAGGAACCCACTCCATAGAGCTGCTGACACCCTGTGGCTGTCGGGAGGAAACGCAGCGACTTTCGCGGGAGGGTTGGGCAAATTTGGGTTCGAAAAATGCGCTTCCAGGAAAAAGAAAAAACTGACTGTTCTAGGAATTAAAAAAAAAGAAAAAAGAAAAAAAGGGAAACAGATCCTCCAGACATTTCCCAGCTGTGCTTTCAAGGGACAAAGGTGGCAGCTGGTTGGCTGGCAGCCTGCTCATGGCTGTCCCTGCTCCTCTCCCAAGGCCATGGGCCGAGGGCAGGAAGCTTTGAAGAGCTCCCAGTTTGGAGGACGTGGTGGGGAAAGGCCACTGCCAACAGAGATATGAAACATGGCCACTTCCTCACCCAAATAACTCCTTTAACTCTTTCTCCTTCCTGCCCCGTGTCCCTCCTCTCGTGGTTTGTCACTGCCAAGATGCTTCCACACAGAATTACATTTTCCTCTCGGTATTTTCTTTCCCAGCTGCCAAGAGATCTGTGTGCAAACACCAATCTCTCCCTTTCAGAAGCGACCATCTCCTCCTCCTCCAAGAGAGAGTAACAGAAGGAGAGGGAGAATAAAAAAATAAGGAGAAGGAGAGGCAGGATCATGCTCTGCTCCTCGACACAAAAGGGGTGGGGGGGAGTTGCTGGCCCGGGATAAAACTGGCAGAGTAATGAGTTTTAGCTGCAGCCTTTGAAGATGAGAGAAGAAGCAGCCGATTGTCACAGAGGGAGCAGGCTTGGCCCTTTAAACAACAAAGCCTGCAAAGATAGCCCCGAGTCCCAAAAATAAAGGCTTCACACTGCCTTCCTCTGTCACCGCCCGACAGAAATAGTAGCCCAGTGGGAACCATTAGGGCCACGATGAGAAGCTCCAGTCTTCTGCCATGAATGCAGCCGGGCCCAGAAGGGTGCAGGCAGTGGGAGGGGGTTGGCTGCTGGCTCCTGGGGCAGCTGGTTGGGGTCTGGCCTCCATCAGCCAGGCTGGCACTGCCCTGCACCAGGGACGCGGCTCTTCCCTCCCGCTATGGAAATGAAGCACCTGAGCCAGCCCTGGATTGCTCCCCATGGCCCCTTTTGGGGCTTGGCCTTTGTCTCACCCTGTTTTAAACATCCTGGGAAGGGCTGGAGGGCTCAGGCTGGGTTCAGGGCTGTGAATGATGCCAGTGCCCCAGGAGGCACCTGGAGTTTTATGGCACATTCATCTCTGCATGATGGAGTTGTGCCTCCTGCATCCCTTGTGGACGTGTCCCCCTCTTTGGGACAGCTGGTGTCCTGCTTTCATCCCTGTGAACTCCTTGGAGAGTGCTAAAATCCAGCGCTGGGGGCTGCACGGTGCAGGACTCGGCCAGAAAAGGGCGGGATGAGACCCCCAGACAGAGAGGGACGGCCTTTGGGATGGTCCTGGGGCTGGTGTGGGGACAGTGGGGATAGAGGTGGCAGTGGGACAGCTACTGCAGCTGCGCCATCTGCTGCACACGTGGAGAAGCTCTGGCCAAAAAAGGAGCATTCTGGGTTGGTAGTTTCCAAAAATAATCAGCAGTCCAGCCCCAGCCCCTTCTCCTTCCCCTCCTTTTGCAGTGGATGTTGAGGCAGAGCTGCTTTTTTGCCATCTCCCAAGGACCAGGAAAACTTTTGATGGAGCTTGGGAAGGGTTGATTCAATAACTATTAAAAAACCTTTTTTCCCTTCCTCTTCTGTCCTATGAGGCAGATCTGGAGAGAGGGAATAAAACAAGGGAGCTCCAGGCACTTGTCAATCAGTTTTCTCCAGGGCTCTGTGGAGCATCCTCAGGGGGTTGTGTTGATCTCCAAACCTGGGGTTGCTGTGTTTTGTTTCCGTTTCATGGAACTGACCTAATTTCACCACAACAAAATGCCAGAAATGTGGAAGGCTTTCCCAAAAAAGGAGATCAGAGTTTGAGAAAGAGGGAGCAAATGGCAATTCCAGTTAAAAGTCTGTTTTCCAGAGAACCCTCCATACTGCAGATGTTTCAAGCTGCTGTGTGGGTAAAGTCAGTGTGTACTTCAAAATGCACGGAGTTTTGCATATTATGTCTCCTTGACTCAGGATTTCACTAAATAATACCCCAAACTTTGGGAATATAAAACACCTGCACTATCCCACTCTGGCAGGACTTCAAGGAAAAGGAGTTGCTCCTATTTTGGAGGTTTGAGGTCCTTTTTATTTTAGCTGCAGTCACCAGCACACATTAATGCACTGGAGTTCCTGGTGTGTAAGTGTGGGGTAACCTTGCTGACAGACTGGGAGAGCTGGAGGTGCTCACCTGGAGAAAAGAAGGGTCCATGGAGAGCTCAGAGCCCCTTCCAGGGCCTAAAGGGGCTCCAGGAGAGCTGCAGAGGGACTGGGGACAAGTCATGGAGGGACAGGACAAGGGGAATGGCTTTAAGCTGAAGGAGGGGAGATTTAAATTCGATATTGGGAAGGAATTCTTGGCTGTGAGGGTGATCAGAGCCTGGCACAGGTTGCCCAGAGAAGCTGTGGCTGCCCCTGGAAGTGTCCAAGTCCAGGCTGGATGGGGCTTGGAGCAGCCTGGGATAGTGGAAGGTGTCCCTGCCATGGCAGAGGGGTGGAACTGGATGAGCTTTAATGTCCCTCTCAACCCAAACCATTCTGTGATTCTGTGATTTACTGCACCACAAAGCTGGAGCTGATCATGGAAATAACTGGCTGCTCTCAGGAGTGATTCTGCTGAAACCTTCAGTGAGGGCGGGTTCAGCTCTGACACCCCTCACCTTTCAGCTCCTGTCCCAGCACCTTTTCGGTGTGGCTGTGAGAGGGACCCTGCTGGGACACAACCTGGGCAAGGGCAGAGCCAGGAGAGCCGTGTGAACCGAGGGAAGGAGCAGCGTGGATGAAAGGAGCAGTAATTATGCATCTCAATGCCCTCCCTCCCCAGCAGCCCTCGCAGGTACATCTGATCCCCGAGCTTTTGTGTCCTGACTGGCACTCGCTGTATTGACGCTGAACTCCTGACCTTGCTTTGTCTCCAGCCACGACCTGATGTCAAAGTGGCTTTGGGTCGGGTTTCATTGCCCGGGTTACCCTGAGGTCCCAGAGGAAAGTGATCCCTGTGCTTGTGTGAGGGACATGATCCCGCTGTCCCTCCCTGCCCATGGGACAGAGGGGATGGCTGTGGAGACAGGAGGTGCTGCCCAGGCTGTTCTTCCATCACCTTCCCATCACCAAAGGTGCAGCTGCATGCTCCCCTCCTTGAGTGACATGTTCAAAATAGTAGGAAAATATCCAGTTTGGGAACTCAGGGACCTCAAGCAGAGCAGTGCTGTGATCATATTAGGGAAGCAGTTTTTCCCCAAATTCTGCTGTCCGAATGCGCCAGGGGAAGTTTAGGTCAGACACCAGGAAAAAATTCTTCTCTGGAAGAGTGACTGGGCACTGGAATTGTCTGCCCAGGGAGGTGGTGGAATCACTGTCCCTGGATATGTTTAAAAAAAGACTGGACGTGGCACTCAGTGCCTGGTTTAATTGATAAGGAGGTGTTAGGTCATGGGTTGGACTCGATAATCTCAAAGGTCTTTTCCAGCCTAGTTCATTCTGTGATTCTGTGATTCTGTAACTCAGCAGTGGCGTCTGGGCTATGGCAGTGACCACCCCAGGAACGTTTCCACTTTGTCCCCACAGGTTCTTTAGGCAGGGACTGAAGATTGGGTTGGTCTCCACTGATGTGTCCCAGGGATGAGCAGCTTGCTCAGAGGTAACATGGTGTAGGTAAACAGCAAACCCCAGACCTTCAGAGGATGGGGGAGTCCTGTAACTCATGGGGTTCTACTTTTAGAGTTCAGATATCCCAATCTCTGACATTAAAAAAGGACCTGGCTGTTTTGCCTCAGACAGGACATTGCTCTGGTACTTACACAAGTAAATAAAGGGTTTGGGGAAAGACCTCAGGCACAAAGGGAGCTGCAGACCTGTAAGCTGGCCCTGATGGAAGGACAGTGACTCTGATCAGCTCTGCTCTGACCCCCCTGCTGGGCTGTGGCCCCTGTGCACCACTTGGCTCAGCTGAAGCATCCCTAGAAATGGTCTGTCAGGTCCCTTTTGTGCTCAGCTTTTCCACACTCTCTACTTCCTGAATTTCCCTACATTCCTATTTCGCCTGCAGTTCCTGTGGACAAGAGGTTTCGGGCTGGATCAATGCTGTAAGATGGTGTTAAGCTCATGAATGCCCTTCTAACCCTTTGATGGGGTAACTTTACCACCTCACCAGCCTCATCCAGGGTCTGATTCCCAGCTCAGCAGCCAGGCCCCAAATTCCAAGTCTCAGGCAGCCTTTCTCCCCTCCCAGGAGTCCCCAGCCTCTGCCTAAGTGGAATAATATGTCAGGACTCACCTCCCAAATCCCTCTGGCTCTGTTAATTCTCCCTTGAACATGTCTTGCTCCTTGCCCTCTGTGCCATACAGCTCCTTAGGGCAGTTCCCAGCAGACCTCATAATCATTTGGAGTGCACGTGGAGGGCTCTGCTTCCTCCATGGGGTCATCAGCTTCTCTCCCACAGACCTGGGTTGGTGCTGGGTGTGCTTGGCTGAGAGGAAATCACTCCCTGCCACCCTCACCCGCTGCATTCCCACCTTTTGTTTCCCTCTGAACGGGGACCTCACACTGATGGTCCTGGCTGGTGATTTACTGATGTTAAAAATGTGCCTGCCACGCTGTTATTCTTAAATTCATTTGAATTAGTTTTGGATAATTCAATGGAGGGGTTTGAATACACATCTGGTTAATTCTGATTGATGTGCCAGGAACCCCTGTGATTAAGGGTCTGGGGATATGGGCCATTCTTGTACTACTGGAAGTGATAATTAAAATCATAGACTGATAGAGTTGTTAAGGTTGGAAAAGACCTCAAAGATCATCGAGTCCAACCATTAACCAAGCATTGCTAAGACCACCACTACATCATGTCCCCAAGGGCCACATCCATATGGCTTTTAAATAATCCCTCCAGGGATGGTGTCCCTGCCCATGGCAGGGGGTTGGAATGAGATGATCTTTAAGGTCACTTCCCAACACAAACCAGTCTGTGATCCATGAATGGAGAGAACTAACAAATTATCTGGTGTTCCTGGAAGGAAAAAAGCATGAGAGACATCTTTGGGTCACTAATGAGGGACCAGCGGGAGATGAGAGGAATTCTTGGGAAGACAAAGGCCTCAATGAGATCTTTGCTGCGGGGTTTGGTCTGGATGGAGCTTAGCTGGTGGAAGAGCTGGGTCTTGCTGGGACCAGTGCTGCTCATTTGGGGCTGGCTGGGGAGAAAGGAGGTCTGTGCTGGGGCTGGGCTGCAGAGAGTCACGTCCTTGGTCAGGTGTCACAGACAAAAAGCAGAGGAACCTTTGGTAGATTGGGAGCATCCTTCAGGCTATGGGAGGTGAATGGAAGAGGCCTCGTCCACTGTTTCAGTGCTGGATCAGTTTTCTGGCTGCTTTCATGAAAGGGGAGAAAGGTCAAATGTGAAGTTTTGTCCCCAGATGGTGCTTCCCTTTTATCTGAGGCAATATTGGAAGATAAGCATTCGCTTTCTCTTCTTCTCTCCTCCTTTTATTTTCTGTGGATAAACATAGATTATGAAGGTTAAAAAAGCTTTGAGGGATGTTTTTTATCTGATATTAAGTTCTTAATAGGTCACCTTGGCATTGAGAAGCCCAGGAGCTGAAAGAGTCAGCAATTGAATCACAATAACCTTTGCAGAGCACAGCCCTGTCAGTGGGGCTGGGGCCCAGAGATATGTGGGACCTCATTATCTCAACCTTAGCCCCAGGGGTGTCAGCTGACAAAAGGGGCTGGGGACAGCTTTTGTTTCAGGTTCCCCTTTCCCCTGGCCCTGGAGATAACCTGTCCCCACTTTGCTGACAGGAATTGTTCCCAAGCCACCGCTCCATCCACCCACCCAAACCCAGAGCTCTCAGCGAGGGAGTGAGGAAGGAGCTGTGGGTCCCCAGTTTCTCTGTTTACAGTGATGCACTCACAGCCCACCACTCTGCATTTCTGAAGTCATTTAGCACCAGCAGCTGGCACAAATATCAGTGCAAGAACAGCCAATCTCACTTGACCGGTGATACCATCTCTGGGATACGATTTTTGATTTGGTTTTTTTTTAGAGAGAGTGGCGAAAGTACCCAAATCCTCAGCAAAGCAGGAGCTTTGGTCTGCCTCTCTTAAGCTTCAGAGGGAAATTGCAAATGTGTCATTCTGTCTCCAGGATTGAATGTGACAGGCTGTGATTGAGTTCGCTGCCCTCGCTGACGCCCGGAGCTGCCCAGGGCACGGCACCACCCGAGGTGTGGAAATGCCCCCCTTCGGATCAGATTCCCTGGGTTGTCTGCTACAGGGAGCAGATCCTTTGGAGGGAATGCCGTGGTCTCCACAGGCTCTGTTGGGGGTGACAGGACAAGGAGTGATGGTTTTATCCTGAAGGAAGGTCGACTTAGATGAGATATAAGGGAGTTTTTTACAACTGGCACATGTCCAGAGAGGTGGTGGATGCACCTTCCCTGGAATCATTCAAGGCCAGGCTGGATGGGGCTCTGAGCAACCTGATCCAGTTGGAGATGTCCCTGATTGTTGAACTAGGTGACCTTTAGAGGACCCTTCCAACCCAAGCATTCCATGGTTCATTTTTCTGTCGTCCTGAGTCAGTTCATGCATGTGCTCATCTTCACATCACCCCTTGGGTCCATTGGTGAGCACATCCTCAAGCCAGGAGGACGATCCTGGAGTGCCCAGGTGTTTCTGGGTGCCTCCACACCCCCTGTTTTGCCTGCTCGGGTATTTCCACCCTCCTTCGCGCTGCTGTGCTGACGTGTGCCCCGCTGCCCGCGTATCCACGCGGATTCCCGGCTCTCCACTCGTGCCTCCCGTTGCCCAAGGGCAGCTGGCTCCCTCTCAAGTGCCACAGTGTGGTGAGGACCCGTGGGTGTCTCAAAGCTCTCCCCGTCTGGCCGCAGTCAAAGGACCCTTTGTGGTGCTGCCCTGCACCCCCCGCCCCGCGGCTCCCAACCCTCGGGGTCACCGCGTTCCCGGCGGGATGAGCTCATCTCTGCGGGAATCTGGTCCCTCAGCCCCGTGAACAGACACTTATAAAGGACTTGTATTCATCATCCAGCCCCTGTTGTGGTGCATCTGTCTCCATTCCATCCCATATTACTCCCTGCCTCCTTTTCTGAGCTGTCCCACAGAAGGGTTTGTGCTCCAGGCCAACCGCGTTGGGATCTTTGTGTCTGGTCAGTGCCGTTCACACACACATGCTGCACTTCTGGGTATTTCTGAGCCAAAACTCTGAGTCTTGCTGATGTTGCAGCTTGTCTGAGTTATTTTTATCTACGATTCAACCCCTGCTGAAAAGCTGACCAGATTTTGGGGAACATTTTGGGTTCTGCAGCTGATGAGTTAACACCCATGCTCTCACATGTAAAAATTTAATTTTCATACTTTTTTTTCATTATTGTTCCCTTAATCTCAGTCAGGACCACTGTGACTCAAAACATCCATTTACAGTCTCTTTATGAAGAACCAGGAGTGATGGCAACAACAGCCATAAATATTTGAAAGTCAGCAAGTTCCCAAAACATTGGCCATGTAAAAGAAATTCCACCAGTTTGGGAGAAACAGAAGCACCTGAGTGGCACTAGGATGACCTTTGAGATCATCCACCAGGATCATAAATACGAGCATCCAGCAGCAGGACCCTGTCTGTGAGTGCTGAGCTTTCCCTCTGGGAATGTCAAACAGAGAATCCTTATTCTCCGTGGAGGACCTGGAGTGGCTCTGCAGAGCAGCTGTGGCAGGATATGTGCCTGAGAGGGTGCCCGATGGATGAAGGGACTGCTCTGTTGCCAGTGGGATGGAAATCCTGCAGAGCTTGGGAAACAGGCACAGCCTGCACGGGCTCCTGTGGTGAAGGAGCAGAGTTGTCCCACCCTTGTCCCTTCCCTGTGCTCCAACACAATAGTCAGTGGTGGCACAGCCTTCCCTGGTGTAGTTTCATTCCCCCAAAGCACTCACTCAGCTGGACAGCACTTGTAAGAGCCCGAAGCCAGAAATTTGGATGTTAAATCTGGTGGCTATAGCATTCAAATGGCCCCTTTATTTGGCCAAGCACGACTTGATGCAGACATTGTCCCTTAAAGATGCCACTGACGCCAGCATGGAGTTTCCTAGGACACACCTGCAGGTCAATGCCTTGGTTACCCACCTTCACTTTCCACTGAGAGAGGACAGAGCACAATTTTTCAGGCTTAAATATCTTTAATTTTAGGTGGCAGGGATGGGCTAAGTGGAGAACAAATATCCAGGGTCTGTGGGAGCACGTGCACTCCAAATGTCTGGGTCTGGGGTGGCCCCTGGCAGCAGATCCAGGAGCTGTGGAGAAGAAGGAGGAGGAGCAGCAGGTTTGGAGCTCTTGCACTGATCAGCACAGCCCAGTCCTTGGTGGGGACTGGACTGCAAAGGCCTCAGCCCCGTGCCGTAGGTGAGTGCCAGCAGCCTGTTAATGGATTGCCTGGCAGGGCCCGCAGCTGAACACGGAGGCTTGGCAGGCCATTACCTTGAAAAATGAGCTCTGCCGAGCTTGCCTTGTGTTGTTACAAACTAATGATTTGCATTGATTAGCACATGGCTCATGAGTGTCTAATCTATCAATCAGGGAGCGCCGGGGGAGCGTGTGTAAACCATGCTCTCAAAAATGATGTCATCTGTCAATGGGCTGCTGCATGTGAGAGCTGCACATACCTGACACGCTCTCCCTGCTGAGGGAGAAGGGCCTGCTCATCTCCTTCCCTTTCCCTCTGTTTCCAGCTCTGGAGCTGTTTCACTTTGGGGTGAGCCCTGCAGTTCTGGTACAGCCTGACTGGACACACTTCAAGCTGTATTTATTAATTTTTGTGGTGCTGGGAGCAGCAGTCAGAAACCCACTGCTTTAGGTGATGTCCAAGCCCAGAATGAAGGGCTTGGACAGAAGTTTGGTCTTTCACTTCTGCCTAATTTAATTCATAATTCCATTGCAGCCAGGAGTATCTCTTGCTATAAATGTTAGTGGGCATCCACAGTGGGATGGGACAGCAGTCCTGTGCTGTGGACTGGAAAAAAGGGGATCTCTGTCAGCTAGGAATTCATCTTTGGGCTTGAAGGACCCTCTGGCCCAAAGCAGGGGGCTTTAAGCTTACAGAGGGTAGATTTAGATTGGATATTAGGGAGAAATTCTTTCCTGTGAGGGTGGGGAGGCCCTGGCACAGGTTCTCAGAGAAGCTGTGACTGCCCCTGGATCCCTGGAAGTGTCCAAGGCCAGGATGGACAGGGCTTGGAGCAACCTGGGATAGTGGAAGGTGTCCTTGCCCATGGCAGGGGGCTGGAATGAGATGAGCTTTAAGATCCCTGCCAAGCCAAACCACTCTATGATTCCATGATTCCAGTGGATCCCAGTGTGCTGGATCTGTGTGAGACAGTGACCCACCATGAAAGCAGAGCACCCAGTAGCTCTGTCAAGGCCTGGTGACCCACACTGTCTCCAGAAAACAAAGCAGACGCCCATCAGCATCTTGCCCCATGTTTCTCTTGGACCTCCTGAAGCAGAGGACCCCTGCTCTGCCCCTCTGTGCTGTGCTGGCTCTGCAGGGCTGATCTCCTCTCCAGCAGTCAGGCACAGCTCTGTTTGACCCAGTTTCCCAGGATTACATGAGGGGTCAGTGGGTGACTCCTGTGCAGGGATTAAGCCCTGTGGCCCTGCCCAGTGCAGCCCCCATGCCCCTGCCAGCCCCCGGCCAAGGGTGTGCGGCGTGGGGATTACGCTGCGGTGCCTGCGGATGATCGGGATTAGCCAGCAGTTATTCCAGGAAAGCTGTCTTCTTCAAAACCCTGTATTGCTGCTGGGAGAAAAGGCCCTGGGAATTGTATGGCTGGAGAAGTGAGGAAGAGCCATTCTCCCTGGCTGCTGCAGTGCTGTAGGTGTAGAAAATAAGCCTTGTTTGCTAATGACAAGATTTGTTCGGTGAGATTGGACTTGATGATCTTGGAGGTCTTTTCCAACCTTAATGATTCTGTGATTCGGTCACGAGAGATCTCCTGGGCAAAAGAAACACACACCAGGAACCTGATGGGATTGCAAGGCCAGCCTGCTTTGCTGTCACAGATTTTCTGGCCTTTTCCTGAATTTTCTTTTTCTTAGCTACTAGGTTTAACTAGAGAGAGGGGTTTCTGCACTTAGAGCTGTGGTGTGTGAGCTCACGTTTGTGTTTGCACCTGCACCTTGGCAGAGTGACCTTTACAAGGGTGGTAGAGATAGGACAAAGAGAAACCCTTTTAAACTAAAAGAGGAGAGATTTAGATCAGATATTAGGAAGAAATTCTTCCCTGTGAGGGTGGGGAGGCCCTGGCACAGGGTGCCCAGAGAAGCTGTGGCTGCCTCTGGATCCCTGGAAGTGTCCAAGGCCACGCTGAACAGGGCTTGCAGCACCCTGGGATAGTGGAAGGTGTCCCTGCTCATGGCAGGGGGTGGCACTGGATGGGCTTTAATATCCCTTCCAACCCAAACCATTCCGTGACTCCATGACTCTCCTGTCCACATCAGCTCTCACCTCTGCTCAGAGTGGCTCCTTGACATGGCACTTTGGGTTCTGGACAGCACTGACAGCAGGAGTTCCAAGAACACTGTAAACACCTGGTTTTCCAGGCTCCTGCTCTCCATATGGATGGAGATGCTCTGAGATCCGTGTTTGGATGGGCTGGCACCATCCAGGCAAGCAGCACTTTAAAACATCTGTACAGGAGAAGAGAGAGAGCTGCTGGCTGCTGACTTAGGCACGAGTTAAGGATACCTCATCCCTTGCTTTTTCAATTAGCATTTCTAAAAGCCTTTAGGATCGGTGGATAGACAGGGCTATTGAAATGCCATGTTTTATTAGGAATTGATCTCCTTTTAATAGGCTTTAGGCAAATTAGAACGGATTATTTTAGTGGAAAACGGAGGGAAATGGGAGGAACATGGAGTGTCACCGGCCCCTTCCCCATCTTTGCTGAGATCAATAGAGCTCCATCATGCAACCCAAATCAATGGAAAAGCAGGAATAGATGATCATCAGACAGGCCTGACATTAGATCATGCACTGCCTGCTGTGCCCTTTCTCCCTCTCCATGCCAGGAACAGCAGCCAGCAGTCCTGGCATCCTCTGGGGAACATTAGGTTCATAAAACAGGGAGGAACTGCTATTGGAAAAGCAATGAAGTATTAGTGGCCCCTGTGCAGTCGTAAGGCTGTGGCTGGGCCCTTCTCAGAGTGGCCTGGGTTGATGTGCTGGGCTCCAGGGCTGCTTGGCTCTCCTGGAAATGGTGTTTGCAGATCCTTAATCCAACTGTGAGAAATGATCATGGTGATTTCACGCCCTGCAAGAAGGAGAGGCAGAGACAGCAAAGGAAGGATGCCTCAGGAGATGGGGAGGACAAAGCTTGTCCTCCTCTTGCTTTCCCTGCCCAGAATGTTTTCCCTACCTTCCAAGGCGGCACCACAGTCATGGTTGCTCCCTTGCACCCAGGCAGGGCCTGATTCCGTGACCTGAAGGATTTTCCCTTTGAAATCCACCCTTGCAATCTTCCTGGCAGCCATTTAATCCCCTCCCCTGGGAACTGGGGCAATTTTATGGCCAGAATAAGCCACCAGCGTGACTTGAGCGAGCGCTGCTGGAGCAGCGGCTGGAAGCGCTGGGGCAGGAGATGATGAATTCCCTGGAACTTCATCAGCCCAGGGGCTGCTGATGCTGCACAAAAGCAGAGTGGTGGGGAGGGATGGCTTGGCTGAGCGTGCCATGGTTCACCAAGCTCCTCTTCTGCTTAGTTATTCATTTAATTATTTGTAATGACTCTCATCCACCCAGCGTCTGCTCCTGTACCCGCCTGGCTGGTCATCGTGATCCTGCTCCCGACCACGCTCCCAGCAGCCCTGGATGGTTTTCAAGTCCTTTACACAGAGATATTAATTGAAGGGGGCTTTATTTTAACTCTGGTGGGCCAGGAATGATGCTCTTGGGCAGAAGGTGATGGTTTCAGAGGAGCAGGAAACAGCTGAGCCCAGTTGGCACAGTGGAAATGATCCTTTTTTTTTATTTTGCTGCCAGAGAGCAGTCCAAGCTGCTTGGACAAATGAAATAGAAGTGAGGTTGTGGCAGGAGGTTGGGTTCAGGAGTGTGTTTCTGAAGTGAGTCTCAAGATAATTTTGAAGGGACACTTTCCATTAGATTAGGTTGCTCCAAGCCTCAACCTGGCCTTGAACACTTCCAGGGATGGGGCATAAAAAACCTCTCTGAGTAACTTGTGCCAGTGCCTTTTCCTTGAATAAACCAAAGCTAGACAAGGTTAACATGCTCCAAACACTGATTCAGTCTACGGGATCAGGCTTTGATGGGCCTAGAGTAAAACCCTGAAGCACATCTGTGTGGATGGGTTTTAGCAGGAAATGTCACTTTACAGGGAGGAATAACATGCTGACAGAGGAATGTGGCCCTCTCTGGAAGGCAGGTGTTTCTGTTTCTCTGGTGAGCTTCAAGATATTTTCTTTTTTGTCATGATCATGATTTATCTTCCAGCAAAGGCACCAAGTGCTTTTTACCACCAATTCCTTCTTTGTCCTCCAACCCCACTGCTCTTTTTTTGACCATTTTGAGTCCCTCCCCGTGATTTGGAGAGGGTTATTGTGTCTCTCTCTTCAATAACTATGTGATACCAACCTCTATGTCCCTCTTAGAAGTGTGTTTGAGGCATCTGCCACCAACTTGCTGGGGAAACTGTCCTCGAGCATCAGCCTCCCGTGGATGCCTCAGCAGCTGGGGAGGCCCAGATAACACTGAAAAGCACCAGCTGAGTGATGGAAGGTATATTTACCTTCTTTCATCTACCAGACCCATGGGATGCTCGCCAGGATGCCTGTGGGTCTAGCCATGGCCAGGGTGGGAGCTCAGAGAAGGCCAGAGCCTGTGTCTTTAAAGATTAATAGTGTTGTTTGCTCATTAAGGAGATCGTTTTGAAGTCAGCGCTAGCCAGAACGTTCGAGTGCAAGCATCTGTTTGCTACTGGGAGAGGATATTTATTGTCTGATACTTCAATGGATGTAAATAAACAGCCAGCCCTAGATAATGTTCAGACAAACAAACAAACAGCTGCCAGAATAGGTCCCTTGGTAGTTGACCTTCGGGAAGCATCATGCTGATGTTTTAATAGCAGCCGGCTCTGCAGAGCCGAGCCCAGTGAGTGGAGCCTTCCAGGAAGAGGGAGGATTAATGTGCAGCCTGAGAGTGCTGGGAGCTCCCACATGGGTTGGGTTAAAGGAGGACAAGGGAGCTCGGGGTGCTGAGCTGAGCATCTGGGGGTCTGAGGAGTGTGCCTGTGCAGGACAGACATTCGGGAAGTGGGAGCAGGTAGATGATCCTGTGGTGGAGGTGATGGGTGTGTTTGTGGAGGTGATGGGTGTGTTTGTGGAGTGTGGGTTGTGCTGGACTGAGCATTTGGACACCCACATATGGTCCTGGACCCCCTCACTCATTGCTCCCCTCCCTCTTGCCTTGCAGAGGAGCTCACGGTTCACAGGCAGCTCCCAGGAGCGATCCCAGCTGGACTCTCAGTCAGGCTCTCATCCCACAGCCCAAAGAGAACATCCTGAATGTAGGAATGCCCATCATTCAGTCAGAAGAAAACTCTATCCATGCCAGCACCCCAGCTCCAGGTGGGGCTTGTGGCTGATGCCAGCAGAGAAGAGCAGGAGCAGAGGGAACAGGTTGTGTGTGCTTCCAATTCCCTGCAGCTGGAAACTTGGGGAGCTTTCTGAGCAGAGACTGAGTCTGAGTCCCTGACTTTAGTGGTGATCACCTGCAGGCTTTGATGAGAATCTTCCCACTTTTCCTTCACATGCTCTTTGATTTTTCTCACCAACCCAAGTGCCCTGGTTCGAGCAGGAGCCTTGGAGCCAGGAATAAATCTCTAAGAGACAGTGCAGTTCTGTTGTCTGATGCTCAGGACTGTGAAGAACATGCAGGGAAGGTGGAGATCCTCTGGGCTCCGTGCCTGGAGTCTAACATTAGAAAGACAGAGTTTAAGGCAGGTAAAGGGATGTCTGGAGTTAAGGGCCAGACTTCTGGCTGCAGTCTCTGATCATCACCTCACTGCTGGTGCAGGGGCTTGCACGGGCTGTGCAGTTTGGGTTGATGTCTGTCAGATTTTCTGGCCTTTTTCTGAATTTTCCTGCTTCTTAGCTATGAGATTTAACTAGAGAGAGGGGTTTCTGCACTTAGAGCTGTTGGGCTGTGGGTGTGTGAGCACACACGTGTGTGTTTGCACATGTACAGTGCGTCGAGCCCTGTCCATCTCTCTCTCCCTCCCCCTCTGCAAAATAATGACTTTTCAGGCAATTAGGCCAGCAATAGCTGTTAAATCACTTCCGAGTAGCTCTGTATTCCTGGTGTGGAGCCTCTGCAATCTTTTACCTGCACCAAATGCACAGGGGAGATCCCTGGGGGCTGTGCCTCCTGTCTCCACGGTTTGTTAACTCCAGCCGGCTGTTTCTCCAGCCTGCCTCTTCCATCTCCGAGCTCTTTCCCCTCTAATGGGGCCTGGCAAAGGCTGAGGACAGTGACTGAGCCCTGGGGTGATAATTGGCTGCTTACATATCTGGCGGCCTGCAGATCTGACCCCGGTGGTGCTGAAAAATCAAGGTCAAAGCGGCGAAGATGTGAGGTTTGTTTAGCACAGGGATCAGCGGAGAGTGAGGATGCTCTGACGGGAATGGGAAGCCACGAGGGACTGGGGGAGAGGCAGAGTGGAGACAGCAGACAAAGCTCCCTGACTGCTCCCTGGGAGGGAGAATTTGGAGCTGGAAAGCCGCAGTGGGAAAGAAGAAAGGCTCCTGCTGTGGGGGTATTTGATCTGCTTGGGGCAGAGCCCCAACAGGGAGCCTCCTGTGCCCCTCAGCCTGCAGCCCTTTCTGCCTCCTTCCTTTCCTCTGACTGTCCTGAGGGGAATGACTCAGCCCAAGCCTGTTGGCATCTTTGCCCTTGACCTCATGGCTGGTTCACATCAGTGTCCACTTTCAAGAAGAAAGATTCAGAGGAGCTGAATTCCCCCAAGAGGGACCATGGACATGAGTGAGCCCCTTCCTTCCAGGCAGCCAGAGCTGGTGGGAGTCAGGGATGCTCCGTGCTGGCGTTTATGCCCTGAAGTCTTTGTGTTTTGGGGATGTTCAGTGCTGGGCTTCAGGCCCTGACCCCTTGGTGCATCAGGGATGTTCAGTGCTGGGCTTCAGGCCCTGATCCCTTGGTGCATCAGGGATGTTCAGTGCTGGGCTTCAGGCCCTGACCCCTTGGTGCATCAGGGATGTTCAGTGCTGGGCTTCAGGCCCTGACCCCTTGGTACATCAGGCATGCTCTGTGCTGGGCTTCAGGCCCTGACCTCCCTGTGTGCTGATGCTGGACGTGTGTTGCTGTCATCAGCAGATCCATCAAGATGACAAATTAACTGCAAATCCTCCCGTGTCACTGGACCAGCCCAGCAGCCAAGGCCTACACGTGCTCCCACTTGTGTGGAGGCTGATGGATAACACGTAGGATCTGAGCATCCCTGAGCACCCTCCACACCCTTTGCTGGCACAGAGAGCCCCTCTAACTCCTTTCTGCTTCATTTTCCTTATCTTTCCTGGGGAAATCATATTCCTTTGTTGTCCCACAGCAGGTGAGTACATCAAGGGAGGACAAAGATAACAATCTGTATATCATTGCTGCCCTTTGCTCATACAGACTTTCCAGGCCCTTTATCATTCCCTCTCTTCCCTCCTCTTTGACTTTCTAATACAGAAGATGATTCAGGCTCAGTTTCTTGGCTGAGAGGTTGATACAGAAGGAACAAGCTCAGGGACTGTGCCAGGGAACAGTGGGAACAGGTCTTGACACCATAAGTTCTCCACAGCTTGTTATTTCCTTTGGGTGGGAAGGGTGCTTTCTGCTCAGCTATCCAACTGCAGGCTGGGAATCTTTGGTCAGGAAGGAAGGGAGATCGTGATGTGCAGCATGATGAAGATCTCCTACAACTTTGTTTCTTTTAGGGAAAGGTACTGTGATGTTTGTGTTGCTGCAGGATAGAACATTTTCAGCAAGTGAAAGGCAACACATGGGAAACAGAGAGAGAGATAAGGAGTGTGGATGCACCTCCGAAACATGACTGTGGGGTTTGCTGCTGCACAGAGCCTCACAAAATCCAGAAGAATTCCTGTGAATAGCTCCTTTATCCTGTCTTGTTCTATATTGAAAGGGACTGCAAAACTTCTCCAGCAGCTTTTGAGCCCAAACCCTAGAAACTGTTTTTAGGCAGGTAAAGAAAAGTCTGTTGTTTTCTGCATTTTCTTCTGTATCACTGGATCATTGTCAGGGATAGACTGGGACTGTGTGTCTGGTTCCTCCTCATAATCCCAGTTATTGATGTCCCTAAGTGACACCCTGTTATGAGATGTGTCTGGAATCATAAGGTGCCACATCCGTGGAGGACTGATTTCAATACCTGATATATGCAATCAGCAAGAGAAATAGTCTGTGTTGCACTGAACACTCTGCAATAATAAATTGCCCCGTGGAACATTAGCAATAAGAGCAATAATATTATCTGAGTAGCATTCGAGTGAGTCAGCCCTGCAGATTTGTGTGTTTTTTTATCTTCTGCTCATCACCACCACAGATTCTTCCCTCATGCCATCATTTTGAGCGTGGTGGATTTGTCCAGGCGGTGACAGGAGCGCAGTGATGGTGCCAGATAAAAGCGAGCAGGCTCTGCATTGTTCTTACAGTGCTCTTGTGTTGATGGGACCAGCAGAAGTGATCAAATCTGCTTTATCCTCTCAGTGAGGAGGCTGGGAAAAGTTCACTTTGTGGTGACAGTGGTTGTTATCCGAAAGACAATTTGTCCACAAATACATTTGTCACATACAATGGGCCACAATGCATTTGTCCTATGATTACTTTGTATATATATTATAAATAGAGATATATTACTATGAGGGTGGTGAGGCCCTGGCACAGGCTGCCCAGAGAAGCTGTGGCTGCCCCTGCATCCCTGGAAGTGTCCAAGGCCAGGTTGGATGGGGCTTGGAGCAACCTGGGATAGTGGACGTTGTCCCTGCCCATCGCAGGGGGGTGGAATGAGATGGGCTTTAAAGTCCCTTTCAACCCAAATCATCCTGTGGTTCTGTGATTATTTGTTTTCAGTGGAAGGAGGAAAAATCCTCACGTTCTCCCTCTGCTTTTGTTGCTGCTGCACAGATCCGTGTGGATGGCACCACCAAGAACACGCTGGAGTACGAGATCGTGCAGGTGGTGGACACTGGCCCCATCCTCCGGGACATGGCCTTCTCCATGGACCACGAACACCTCTACATCATGTCTGAGAAGCAGGTAAGGAACTCCACCAGTCCACGGTGCTTTTAAAATCCTTTTAGCTCCATTGTGCTGTGGACATCAGGGCTGCTCATGAATCCTGGCAGTGACCACTGTTCCTACAAGGATGTGACCACAGTTCCTACAAGGATGCGCTCCGTTGTCGACCTCAGGATTTTCATGATCAGAATCCATGGCATTTACATTCTTTTGCAATATTGAGGGGCCTGGGGCACAGGAACCACCCCCAGAGTAGTTTTGTCCTGCTGGCTGCAGGACAAGGAGTTGCTGCTGCATTGTTCTCCACCCCCACCCAAACTGTGGCTGCGTCGGCCACAGACACAGGAAAGGGTAAAACTGAATGATTTGGCTCTGACTGGAGATTTTGGAGAGGCTGGAGCCTCTTTGGGACACAGTGGGCAAGAGTGTAGGATGCTGCCCACCAGGGTGCAGACCAAGCTTAGTGTGGTGTTCCTGTTGTGTTATTAGCATTATCATTGAAAATGCTGGCAGCCAGACTCCAGGGAAGGACCAATCTGGGTGTTCAACATGGAATCCTGGCTGATTTCAGTGGAGTTCTTGGCCTTGGGAAGTTTGCTGCTTGGGGTGGGGGCAGGAGGAGGAACTACTTTTACGTGAAAAATCCATTGTTTATAATTATTCCTGTGGGTGTGCAGGGTCACTTGAGCTATTGTACCTGGTTGATTCACAGATGCTCATGGGGAGCATAAATCCATAAAAAGAATGGGGACCATGAGGGATTGTGGTGGGGTGATGGTAGTTTCCCTACAGTGCCACTTCAGTGGAAGCCACCAGTGTGAGTGGGACATGTGCACCCATACACATTCAGTGATTTATTACAAGTGTTACTGGTTATGTTTTCTAATCTATGAGGGTCATTTCTCCTGCTTGCACCACTTTATTTTAAGTGTTTTGTGATGTCTCCAACCATTTCCCTCTACTGTGGATATTTATACCTGAAATTTGTTGTGGGGAGAGGAGCAACACTAAATTCCTCCTGATTAAAGAGGCTGGGAGGTGCCATAACTCAGGAGAAAGGACAGGATGGCAGAGCTGGGATTCCTTCTCATCTGCTCCATGCTGGGCCAGGATGGGATGTCACTTCCAGTCCTGAAGTGAAAACAGTTCCAGTCACTTTTTGGGATGGGGTGAGAAGCTGCAGGCAGGTGATGCATGAGCTCCTGCAAGGCTTTGAGCGTGACACCATTCCTTTCCCTCATCCTTTTACTGTCTGGGTCCTTTCTTTTTCCTTCTGCACAGAATGGGGCTCCTTGGGGGTTAAAGCCCTGGAGCAGGACAATGAATGCACCAATAAACAACCCACTGATGTCAGGTTTGCTCAGTGTCCTTTTTGTGCAGGCCCATTTCAGGTCACCTCAGACACCACTGCTGGCTTTGCACAGCCCTTCAGATTTACAGAGGCTCCCAGGAGCTGTCTCAGACCTCTGGGGGAAAGGGCAGTGGGACAGCAACCTTCATTCCCTCACATCCTTAAAACGTGAAATCTGGAACAAGAGGAACAATTTGTTTTTCCTGCAGAAACTTCCAAAAACTTACTCTTGCTGGCCCAGTGACTACCTGCACTTCCCTGACCACTAGAGCACGAGCAGATTCATTTTGTGCTCGGCTGTTCCAAAGCACAAGTTTTACCCGGTGTTTTTAGGACCCCAAGCCCTGGAGAGAGCTCAGGAGCTCTGAGCCCTGTGTGATTTATTCAATCATCTCCTCCCACCCATCTCTGATGCCCATGGGTGTCTCTGTGAGAGAGGCTGGTGAAAAAGGCAGGGACTGTTGTTATTTAAAATCTGATGTGAGCCTGTGAAATGCTCAGCACTACATCAGCCTTTGCCCAAATCTGATTTTATCTGAGGCAGGAGATGTGAGTGACAGCGCTGCCAGCACAGCAGTGCAGTCACTACCTGGGTGCTCGTGACAGAACACGCTTCAGTGCTGGAATGGATTAACATTTGTAGAGCCTCAGTGAGCAGGTGCAGGAGTTTGCTGGAGGCAGGATTATGAACAGGCTGCCCTTGGGGAGCAAATATCCTGCCCACTCTACAAGCCATGTCCAGGTCTTTCATAAAAGGGTGAAGATCTGACTTATCAGAGGCTTTCACTGCCCACAGTGGTTTTGGGAGGTCTGCGGAGATGAGGGGCAGGGGGGTGATGGCTTGACCTGACCTTTTGAAAGATAGACAGGCACCAGGGCTTGTGCCATCCCTGGGGAAGGAGGAGGTTTCTCCTCCCTCTGCCTGCTGGGTTCAGCCCTGTGTGTGCCCCAGAGATGAGAGGTTCTGTTATTACCTGTATTGTTATTAAAAGCTGTTTTCATGGACTCATAGAATCATTAAGGTTTGAAAAGGCCTCTAGGATCATCAACCTTTGACCAAATACCCCTGTGCTCACTAAACCATATCGTGAAGTGCCACTTCTACTTGTTTTCTGAACACTTCCAGGGATGGGGACTCCACCACTGCCCTGGGCAGCCTCTTCCAATGCTTAACCACTCTTTCACTGATGAAATTTTTCCTGATATCCAACCTGAGCCTGCTCTGGTGCAACTTGAGGCCATTTGCTCTTGTCCTATCTCTGGCTGCCTGGGAGAAGACACAGACCCCCACCTCACCACAGCCTTTGTTCAGGGAGTTGTGAAGAGCAGTGAGGTCCCACTGAGTCCCTTTTTCTCCAGGCTAAACAGCTCCAGCTCCCTCAGCCACTCCTCACAGGACTTGTGTTCCAAACCTTATGGTTTTGCCAGACTTGGCTGCATCTCTCACCAGTCCCCCACAAGAATGGAAGCCCTGGTGATAAAGCCAATTTCCCCAGTTTGTCCCAGTCTTATCTCAGCTCTGGTCATCCCAGCAAGGCACCCTTTAACTTGGAACACCTAAAAAGAGCTGTCACTATAAACCTGGATACAAGAATCAGCTTTCTCATGCTGCCAAAATAATCCCCTGGCCTTTTTAAGGTCAACTTCTGCATGGGATCGTTTTCCCCAGCGAACTTGGGAGTCCTTGGGTTGCCCATGAGGGTTTTCCTCTGGAGCTGAACTCCCTGGGCTCCAAGGGAGATGGAACCCAGCTCAGCCTTGGGGTCTGTGGCTGAAACAAGTCCTCCCTTGCAGCTCCTCTGGACACTGAGAGGTGACAAGCAGCACTTGCCCACTCAATCAGGAGCAGGATGCAACAGCTTTTCACCACTATCTAGAAATAGATATTTTATAGGGAGAGTGATTGAAAGAGGGAGAGGAGATTTGTCACTGAAACCCAGAGACAGAGTGTACAAAGGTCCCCTCATTTCCCAGAGGTGTGGACATCGCTGTGCTTTAGGTGTGAACATGTTTCAAGTCCCTGTTGACAGCGCAGGGAAGGGTTGGTGCACACATGGGATCTGTCAGGACTGATCAGGAGATCATCCCTTTAACTCCAGCCTTCACAAACACTCTGAGGGAGCCACAGCCACTATCCTGTGTTGCTCCAAGCCCCATCCAGCCTGACTTTGGACCTTCCAAGGTTGGGGCAGCCACAGCTTCTCTGGGCAGCCTGTGCCAGTGCTCATCACCCTCACAGCCAAGAATTTCCTCCTAACATCCAAACTAAACCTACTCACTCTGTCTGAAGCCATTCCCCCCCTGTCCTGTCACTACATGCCCTGTAAAAGCTCCTCTCCAGATTTCTTGTATCAGTGCACTGGAGGCTGGGACTGTTTCTTTTTCCCTTTTCAGTTTCTGGTGTGCAGAGGAACCCTGTGCCCCACATGCTGATCTCAGGGGATGAGGAGCAGATGGGAAATGCTGGGGGAACACGAAGGTCTCTGCTGCAGCTTCTCTGCATCCCTCCTGCTCCTCATCACACATGCCTGTGCTTCCTCAAATCCCTCTTCCTCACCTAATCCCCTCTGAATTTCTTTCTCTTCCCAACTGAGAAGCTCCCTGGAACTCTTTGCAGGGATTGAGACAATTCTTTCACCCCTTTCTCATTCTCCCTGCTTCTCCCTCTGATCCTTTTCAGCCCTTTCCTCTCATTTCCAAGCTTGCACTTGCTTTTCCATCACTCCTTCACTCTTGGCACCCCTGTTCCTTTGCTCTCTCCTCTCCCAGCTGTCTCCACTCTGCTGACTGACCACGTCTCCTTGTTTCCTTGCTGCTCAAGTGTTGACACGCACACAGAGCCCATCTCTCCGTGCCAGGAGGTGTGGGATGCTCATTCCCCTGGCCCTGGGCTGACATTTGGAAGGTCACCTCCATCACCCCCTAAATACCTCTGTTTCAGCATGTTGGACTCCTGGGTCTCTCCCAGTGCTGGCTGTGTTTTGCAAAGCTGATGCAACACATGGAAGCAGCTCCAAGACACAGGAATCTCAGCTCTTCCCTTTGATATAGAGAGATCAAAGGCAAGAGCTGGAGAAAATAACCTTAAAGGCTCAAAATCCAGAAGGTAAAGGGCAAGAGGTGTCAACTTTGTATTATTTAAGTCTCAAGGTTTTGAGCTTCCTCTTACTTTTGGTTTACTAATGGTTAGGGAAGGCTGTTCTGCAACCAGGTTCTGAGCAATCTTATGTTACTTATGAGCAACTTTACCCATCCCTGGAAGTGTCCAAGGCCAGACTGGACAGGGCTTGGAGCAACCTGGGATAGTGGAAGCTATCCCTGCCCATGGCAGGGGTGAAATGGGATGGTGTTTATTGTCCCTTATAAAACCACCCTGTGTTTCTGGGTTCACCTCAAGGAAGGAGATTTGCTGTCCCTCTCTGTGCAGGCAGGTCTGTTCCATGGGTCAGCGTCACGCTCTGGTGGAAAGTTGTGCTTTTCCCCTGTAAATTAGCAGAAAGTCACCCACAATCTGCGAATAAATCACATCAGTGCAGTGCTATCATTCCCTAAAACCATTCCAGTGTGTCGGAGGTGAGACTGGTNGGGATGCTCATTCCCCTGGCCCTGGGCTGACATTTGGAAGGTCACCTCCATCACCCCCTAAATACCTCTGTTTCAGCATGTTGGACTCCAGAGTCTCTCCCAGTGCTGGCTGTGTTTTGCAAAGCTGATGCAACACATGGAAGCAGCTCCAAGACACAGGAATCTCAGCTCTTCCCTTTGATATAGAGAGATCAAAGGCAAGAGCTGGAGAAAATAACCTTAAAGGCTCAAAATCCAGAAGGTAAAGGGCAAGAGGTGTCAACTTTGTATTATTTAAGTCTCAAGGTTTTGAGCTTCCTCTTACTTTTGGTTTACTAATGGTTAGGGAAGGCTGTTCTGCAACCAGGTTCTAAGCAATCTTATGTTATTTATGAGCAATTTTACCCATCCCTGGAAGTGTCCAAGGCCAGGCTGGACAGGGCTTGGAGCAACCTGGGATAGTGGAAGCTATCCCTGCCCATGGCAGGGGTGAAATGGGATGGTGTTTATTGTCCCTTATAAAACCACCCTGTGTTTCTGGGTTCACCTCAAGGAAGGAGATTTGCTGTCCCTCTCTGTGCAGGCAGGTCTGTTCCATGGGTCAGCGTCACGCTCCGGTGGAAAGTTGTGCTTTTCCCCTGTAAATTAGCAGAAAGTCACCCACAATCTGCGAATAAATCGCATCTGTGCAGTGCTATCATTCCCTAAAACCATTCCAGTGTGTCGGAGGTGAGACTGGTAGGGTCATGCGTAGCAGAAGCAGATGGGTATTTTGGAGGCTCTTTTAAACTTTGCCAGCGAAATATCAAATAAATATGTATTTCAACTAAAGCGTGGCAGAAAGCACATTTGGTAAAAATTAAGTAACAGTACTGCAAATCATGTTGACAGGGTCTTTTTGGCCTTTCTGTGTCTGTTTCTCATTAAAATGGGCAAGGCTTATACCTATTTGTCTCCTGAGATTTATTCTTCTCCCCTCTGCCGCTGAGTCACTATCAGCAGCAGAATTATTGTTTGCAAATCAGCTGCCAAAGAGGAGGGGGTGTCTGGCCAGTTTACTTCTGATTTCATGACCACTGATTAAAATCTTGTCTGCTGCTTATGTTATCATATCAATTAGTTAAAGCAATCATTAATAACTTTGCTTAATTATGGCTTAATTTCTTCAAATGTGGTCTTTGCACAAGATATCAAGCGGTGTTAACTCCTGGGTTTGGAGTGGCTCTTTCCAGGGGATTTTGTCAATTTGAGGCTGTCCCCAGAAACACTGGCTCAAGATCACAAGTTTTAAAAATAAATCAAGTTTTTGTTTGCCTTTTAATTTGCATTTGTTTGTTTGTGAGCCATCAGGTTGTGTGCAGACCACGTTTTTCATCATTGAGCCAGAACTAGAAAAGGCAGAAATGATCTTGTTTGAAAACAGAAAGCTGAGATTGTCTAATAGGTGTGACTTTTTGACCTGGGGATTTAAAAGCAGCAGAGACACGCAGAAACTGTAAATTTTGGTGCCATTGTTGCAGATTGCCATCATTCTGCTGCCTCGGAGTATTGATTTAGAAGGGGCTGTGAAAGATGACCACTGTGCACATCCACTCTTTGGAGGTGGTCAGGTCTTCTGCAGGACCTCACTACTCAACTTCTGGAAGGGTGTTGGCAGCATCATCTCTTCCTTAGATTAATTAATCAGGCAGTTAGGAAGAAATTTTTGGCTGTGAGGGTGATGAGGCCCTGGCACAGGTTGCCCAGAGAAGCTGTGGCTGCCCCTGGATCCCTGGAAGTGTCCAAGGCCAGGCTGGACGGGGCTTGGAGCAGCCTGGGATAGTGGGAGGTGTCCCTGCCCGTGGCAGGGGTGGCACTGGATGATCTTTGAGGGCCCTTCCAACCCAAACCATCCCGTGATTCCATAATTGGCTGTTCCTAGACCAGACTGACATCCTATGTAAGACCAGGGCCACCAGATCTTCTAAGAGGCTCAAAACATGGTTGAATTCACTGTCTTTGCAAAAATGTGTCACATTCCTCTCCCTCTAAATCCTCCAAAGAAGAGGACTCCAAAATGCCCATTTCCTTGCCAGCTGTCCTGCTCTTGGGCAGTCCTGCACAAAATTGATAGGGAAGAGCAGTTCCTAGAGTTCACTCAACCCCTATCAAGCAATGAGTGTAATCCCAGTTGGCAGCAAAGGCAACTTTTGTTCTCTCTGATTGTTCTTTCCTGCCCCTAAAGTACCCCTCATTACCCTCAGCAATATCAGAGGCTGAACTCCGCTCTCCCTCGCATTTGCTTTCACCTAATTAAGGGCCTGTTAAATAAGGTCAGGTGCCCTCTGAGAAATGCCTGAATGGATGGAAAATCCCGCATGGATGCTCAGCTAAGGATGGAAGAGACGCTCTGTGAGTGCCTGTGTTTCTCAGCCAAGAATGATAAAAGTGGTTTGGCCCACTGGCAAAACTGCAGTGCATTGTGCTGCTGACTCTTTTGAAATAATTCTTTATCAGCAAAAGGCAAATTATTGCAAAAAAGTCATAATTTAGCTTGATTTTAACTCGTTTGCTGCTTTCACGTGGGCGTTTCGGAGTAAGATGGGATAATTCAGAGAGCAGGGAGTTCCTTAACCTCCTGCTGGGTTGGTTGTGTACTCCAGAAGGGATGTGACTGACTGAGAAAGCTGAGCTGAGCGGGAGAGGAGCCAATCCAAGGTCTTGGAGTTGCCCCAAACGAGTCATTCACAGCAAGGGAAGAAATTCCACTTGGGGCTGCCTCCTTCCCATGAGATACACGGGCAGCTGGAATTCCAGCTCTCCCTGTCCCTCAGCCTTGGGCTTTTCACACTTGAATTAAGCTATTTTTGAGCTTTGGAAATGCTTTCATGAGCTGGTTGATGCTGTATTGAAGTGCCCCACTTTTCCCTAAAACCAGGACTATGCAAAGTGCACGGGGAAGGAGGAAAGGCTGGGAGACAGGGCAGGGTTTGGGACACCTGGAGTCATTCCCTGCCTTGCTCACGGAGTCCAGGCACTCTCAGACACACAGTGTGATTCTTAGGGTGGTCCTGTGCAGGCCAGGAGTTGGACTTGATGATCCTTCTAACCCAGGACATTCTAGGAATTTATGATTCAATGACATCAGCTGTGGGCAAACCTCTGTAACTCCACGTGTTTTGAAGGTACAGAAGATATTTCCAAGATCAGGACCTCTTTTGGAGCTCTCTGTAGCACCTGCCACTGACTATTGAAAACTCAGCTCTCCTCCTGACCTGTGTGCACACCCTGGTGAGAGCTGGAAAAGCTCTGTTGGATCCCAAAGTTCAGAGTTACTTTTGCTTTATCACCATCAGACGTCCAGTCTGAGCTTGGCTGAGTATCAGAGAGGGAAATGCTCCTCCAGAGAATAATTTGTAGCCACTAAATGTCCTCTAAATGACATGAGTTAAAGCTTCCTTGATCCCATCTAGAGGAACCTGGACAAGCCCAAGCTGTGTGGAGAGGACCAGCAGGGAGCAGTTTGGCTGTTGTTCAGTGAAGGGAAGGATTTCATACAAAACTCAGGTCGGGATCCCTTTGCTCTGTGTTCAGCCTTGCTGATCCATGCCAGAACCCTGTCTCTTCCAGGCCTGTCCCATCCCAGAGAAACGACTTCCCTGCAGGCACATTGCATTAATCACTGTGTCCAGCTGTGGGGGAGGATCTGCAGCTGCTGCAGTAGTTTGAGTTCATGGACCTTGGTCCTGGACAGAGCCTAAACCCTGCCTGCTGGCAGGACAGGAACTCCTGTAACTCTGGGTCAGAGCATTTCTGGTGAAATTTTGCAGCTGATGAGCAGAGGGGCCGAGTGACACATCCTTGGTCATGCCTGTGACAGAGCAGAGCATCAGGGCTGAGTCTCTGGATCACCCCTGGGCCAGGATTTGGGGTGCACTTAGTCCACATTAACACAATTTATTGAGTTTCACACTGAAAGACCCGTGTTCAGACACAGTGGTGGCATATTTGTGCCTGAACTCTCCAGTTGTACCCTCGACTACACGTTCAATATTTGAGGGTAGAACCACAGCTTTCCCAGTGCCATCTGTGGATTTGCATTTGGCTTGAGCTGCAGCCTGAACTAATGTCAGCATTCATCGCTGAGCCTGCCAAAAAGCCATGTCCCCATGCCAGGATACTTCCTCCACAGGCTGCTCCAAGGAGCAGCACAGGAGCTGGAGGATTCTCAGAGGCTTCTGAGGGTGCTGTGTTCCCCAGAGGATGGTTTAATTCACCTTTGGGATTCCTTGCCTTAAGGTATTCGTGTGGGGGACACCACTGAAGGGCTTTGTCTGGCATCAGGGCACTAGGAATGGGATGGGTCATTCAGCCTAACCAGGTCTCCTTCCTCCTGCACCACATTTTTAAGTTTTAATTGTTCCTTCTAATTCACGGGGCTCTGCTGACAGCTCCCCCCTGCCTTGCACAGGGGACAGAAAATAAGGAAGGGTGGAGGAAGGAGCGAGCAATGCCCAGAAATACAAAAAGCACTCGCAGAGTCATTCCCTGGGTGAGGAGAGGCAGGGACTATCGATCCTGGGGAGCGGGTGACGGGTGGGCAGCCATGGAGACGTGTCCCCTGGGGCACGGTGCTGCCCAGCACATGGCCTGAGGGTCACCTGGCACTATTGATTGTGGTGCTGTTCCTCTGTGGAGTCAAACACAGGCTGCTCAGTGCAGCTGCTGTGCTGTTCTGGGAAAAAAAGGAGGTGAATGTGTGCAGTTTAATGCATCCCTCTCGTGTTTTAAACAAAAAAAAAAACCCACTCCTGTCTCTCTGAGTCCTGTCAGGCTGGTAGGTTGTGTTTTCAGCTAGGAATGGGTCACAGTATTAAGGGCAGCTCAAGGAATTTAGCTGGAAATCTGAAAATCTCCCCCCTCCCTTCCCCCAGCCCCTGACCCTGCAACAGACCCAGAAGAAGGGGAGAAGAAAGAGGAAACCTAAGAAGCTGGTGATTACACGTGAAGCCTGGCAGATCTGTAATCCTGGACTCCATTAAACATCTGTCTGCTCCAATCTCCCTGACAGCCAGGTCTCCTCCTCTCGCTGCCTCGCACGGATCCTGCACTCGCAGGTCACTCGGGGGCACCGGTTGTTAATCATCATCCCCTGCCTTGGTGTTCCACAGCCCAGTCTGGGCACCAGAGCTCCCAGGGAGGGGGGATTTGGGCAGGACAGTGCCCCTGGATCAGAGCTGCAGGCACATCCACACCTCTTGGGTCTGAGCTTTTCCATCTGACGCATCCTTGAGTGCTTTCCCGGATTGGTGCCCAGTGCCTGTCTGGGACCGTTCTCTTAATTATTGCATTTACACATTCTTCCAAAGCTGTTTCCATTACAGGCTCCTGTGTCTTAGTACTTTCTTTGAGGCAAGTATTTGCTCTTTCTGGGCATTTCCTTGCACCATAAGTGCACAAAGTTATCATTTTCTGATGCATTTTCTATTTTTCATGTGATATCCCTGAACTCCTAAGCACACTCCATGTTAATGGATTAATAGGAATTTCATTGTAAGACTCAGGGACAAATTTTTTCAGTGCTCCAGTGTTTGCTGTGCCTTCTGCACTCATGGCTTTGAGCCTTTCTTGCTGTAAGGCCCCTGCTAAATATCTTTCAACACTTTATATTACTTGATACAGTCATTATCATCATGTATAGTAGGAACTGGAAAATGAAATCCATTCCAGAACCTGGCCTTGAAAGGCAAACTGGCTTTTATGTTCTTTTCTATTAAAAAAAACCCTTTAAAGTCATGCTGTAATGTTATTTTTACCCCTTTTTTTTCCCAGGGTTTGGGTTTTCTTCCTAGTTTTTGTGATTTTCCAGTTTGTGATTGGAGACAAGAGTACTCAGCTACCCTGAAAATTATTTTCTTGTTTTATTTCCTGACTGGATGAAGAAGTAATGGGAATCCTTGAGACCTAAATTAGTCTGTCTTGCTTTGTTGTTTGTTCTTTGGGTTTGTTTCTTATTTTTCCTTTAGAAAGATATTCTGAACCAGCAATCTGAGCACTTGGTCAATACTCTGCTGTATTTCGGTTTGTAGTGTAAGCTGGGCTTTCACAGCCACTTGTGTTTGGGTGGTTGGGAAGATTTGAAGGGACAGAAAAATCCATGCAGGAAGCTGTGTGGGTAAATCAGTGGGTGTTTGCCTGCCCCCTCTGTGGATGTTGCACATGGACACCACAATTCCTCTGCCAAATGTCCCACGTGTCATTGCCTGGGTAAAGGCCGCGTTAAGATTTTTGGAAATAATGGGGTTTTTTTGAAATAATGGTCCTCAAACTTTTCGTTTTACCGTCTCATCCCAATTGCAGCACTTCTCACATCATTCCTAGGAATCCTTTCCTTTAATTCACCTCCTGAATTCACTTCTTTTCCCTCAGTCCCGAGCTCCTACATAAATATCTGCTCTTGTGTCCCTCCTCTGAGAGTCTGGGTCTGTGGATGCCTTCGTGATGGATTTATAGCATTCAAAACCCTTTGGATTTCTCAGGGATGAAAGACAGTGTTTGTACAAGATCCCTGCCCTCATGACATAATTTGGGAAGCTTTCTCTGGAAGGAGCCTTCCAAGCACTTGTGAGTTCACGTGTCAGTAGTTTCTGCCCCTAGGAGCGAAGGTAACCCATGTGTTCCCTCCAAGCCTCACACCAGGAATGTGTTTTGGCGGAATGTGAGCTCCAGGGTGATTCACATAATTAATGTTGGATTCATGGGGCACTGGAAAGAAGGAGATGTTTGCACCGACCTGGGCTCCATCAGGACAAAGCTTCCTTTATTCCCACTATATCCTTGTTTTATTCCATTTGTTGGTTAAGTGCAGTAAAACAGGGGACACTTTCTGACGGCGAAGACAAATTCTGCCTCGTGCCTGTAGATCTCATCTTTCTTCCTCTCCCAAAAAAAAAGGATATCTCCATTCAAATTGATAGGGAATAAACCCAAGCCATTCCTGGACACCAGGAGGTTTCCTCTTCCTCTCCAAGAGCATTATCTCCTCCCGAGACTTCCACCTCAGGCCATGAACTGGCAGCTTGGCCATTACGACCCACTTGGCAGTGACTGATTGCGGGGCTCTCTTTTGCTGTGGAAAATGTGGAACTGATTGTCTGGGCGACCCAGCTTGACCTGGGGAATTCTGCGTTTAACCTGGCTTTAGACATAATAAACTGGAGTAATTAGCAGAGAAATTCAGTGGTGACACGTCTAATTGATTGGAAATGCCAGCCCCCGATGAGACCGGAGCTGTGGCGAGGGCCGTGCCATGAAGGGGCCGTCGGGACGCTGTCAGGAGGCAGGAAAAGGCAGGGAAGGAATGTGGAGCCTGCTGGAGGTTTGCTTTTCTTTGCAGCTGAGAACGCTGCAGGTTTGCTTTTCTTTCCAGCTAATGGCCTTGGTGAATACGCCATCCATCACTAATTACTGATCCCTCCACTCAGCACTTTCCCAAGGTTGAGCTCACACCTCTGGGAAAATCCACCTCAGTCTCTGCACAGCCCATCTTAACTGTGTGCTTGCAAAGAGAAAAACGCCTCCTGCGATCCTCATCTGGAAATCCAGCAGTTTGTGCCCCACCAAGGAGGCAAGGATGGGCCCTTTTTGGGAGAACATCCTTTGTTTCAGGTCGTGGATTGATGATATCTCCCATATCAACGCGGATCTGTGGTATCTCTTCCCAGGCTTTGTGCTTCTAGATTGGTAATAGATGAAAAATAATATATTTAAAATAATTTCTCTTTTAGAATTGTGCTTAAAATTGGGCATTTTGCTGTCCTGGTTCATGGCAGGGTCTCAGGACTAGGTGTGTGCACACCTTGGAGCAAGGTACCCTGTGCCATGGGACCAGGAGTGACCTGGGAATGTCTCCCAGAGAGTCTTGGATGTGGTGCAGGGATGACCACGGCCAGTGGCAGTTTCTGAGAGGCATTTTGGCTGCAGCTGCTCCATTTGCAGGCTAAGGGAGCCAAATGAGGTGTAATTCTGCCCTTCTGTACTCACTGGCCTCGGGACCAGAGTGTGAGGCAGGCACACGGAATTTCTCAGTGCAGGCACAACTTCATGGACTGGCACAGGCACAGGGTTGTGTGATTTGTGTGGGTGGGTTCAGAGTTTCTCCTACTCACTGTGGCCTTCCAGTACCTAAAGGGAGCTTATAAAAAAGAGGGAGAAGGATTATTTGTATGGACGGATAGGGATAGGACAAGGATGGACTGTTTTAAACTAAAACAGGAGAGATTTTGAGTAGATATTAGGAAGAAATTCTTCCCTGTGAGGATGGCACAGGTTGCCCAGGGAAACTGTGGCTGACCCTGGATCCCTAGAAGTGTCCAAGGCCAGGCTGGACAGGGCTTGGAGCACCCTGGGATAGTGGAAGGTGTCCCTGCCCATGGCAGGGGTGGCATTGGATGATCTTTAAGGTCCCTTCCAACCCATTCCATGATTCTGTGAGACTTCACAGGGCAGGAGCCACTGCCAGCTGTCAAGCATTTAGAGTTTTTTTGCTTGTAGTGCTAATTAAACATTTAAAATCTTGATGAAGAGCTTCTTATAAACAAGAATAGAAGAGAAGAGTGGGTACATGTTTGGGGAAAGCTGAAGCAGCCCACTGGGGGAGATGGCAGCATCCTCTCAAGGGGGATGTATCAACCATATCTTATGGAAAAAGGGAAGGAAATAAAATGTGGGGATCACTGGCCTCTTTTATCTCTCAACATGGACACAGCCTCAGAGGTTACAACCTGTTGCAGCTGTTACACCATGAGAACTCTCCATTTGCTAAGGTTTTTTTTCTTCAAGAACTGGTTTTCTTGAAGTGCACCCTTCTCCATCAACAGGAACCTCTGGAAAGCAACCCTGGCCTTCGGGAACGCTTTCATATCCTGGATCAATCAATTAAAAGGAAAAAGGCAATACAGTGACAGCACCATCTGCACTGAAGCATCCTGCAGAGATGGTGGAGTCTCCAAACAAACATTAGATGTGTAAACAGTGGATCAGCATTCCTTCACTGCAGCCCCACTTATTGCCTTCCCCATGATTTATTTCCATTAATTTTCGTAGCTAAACAGATAAAAGTGCTCGTGGCAAACATCGTAGGCTCTGCCTGCTCCCACACAACTCAACATCCCCCCTTCCTCTTTTCCAGGCTTTCTTTTTCAGCTGATACCGAATCCATTCACTGCTTTTTTTGTGGCACAAAGTCTGCACAGCCCAAACTTTGCAGGGACTCCTTTCCCCAGTCTCCAGTGCTCTGACACTTTTGGGATGTTATGTTTTCCTCTTAGAGGAAAAGTGATAATGGTGGAGATGCAAAAAGATCATTTAAATACTGAAGTATTTGTGTTAGATGGGTGTTTTTGAGTTGGTGGCCTTTTGTTTGCTCCTTCATGCGCTGTTTAGAAGGAAGGAGGATTCACACATGACAACTGCACGTTGGAATCATTTTTTCCTTACAGCAGAGGGACTATTTGTAGGTTTAAGCATCGACAGTTTTGCCCCAGGGTCCTGGAAAAAGAGAAAAAGCATCTTTACTGGGCTGATGAAAATTTTTTGCTCAGCTGGGACAGGTCCTTGGAAATACCCTGTGAATTTCAATGGGACAATTCCATTCTTCTTCTGCTTGCATTTATTATTTATCTTCTGCCATGTTGCCTCTCCAAGATACTAACGTGTTGGGTTTTTTTTTTTAAATTTTGTAAAAAGTGATCCTGAATTTAGTGGTCCATTTCTGGGGGAAAAAAAAAAAGTTTGTTCTGGCTCTGTGATTTGCTCTTAGCCTGGGATGGTGCTCTTTCTCCTGTTGGCCATGAAAATATTCATGTGGAACAGAGAAGTGATGAAGTTATTTATTTATCATTATATATACATATAATATATATATTTACAAGAGCATGTGGTGACAGGACAAGCGGGAATGGCTCCAAACTGACAGAGGGCAGGATTAGGTTGGATATTAAGAGGAAATTCTTGGCTGTGAGGGTGGGGAGGCCCTGGCACAGGGTGCCCAGAGAAGCTGTGGCTGCCCCTGGATCCCTGGAAGTGTCCAAGGCCAGGTTGGACAGGGCTTGGAGCACCCTGGGACAGTGGAAAGTGTCCCTGCTCATTGCAAGGGGTGGAATGAGGTAATCTTTAAGATTCCTTCCAGCCCAAACCATTCTCTGTTATGTAAATAGATAATATTTATGTATTATTAGTGATTTCTTCGAGGATTTCATGAAAGGCGACAGCGTTTTCCTAACAAATGCCCTCTCCTTTGTGTGGGATTTGGAGCAGGCTGAGGGTGAATGAGGTTCTTTCCCCCACTACACAAGAGGTTTGTGGTGAGACGATGATGAAGATGATGGATGAGTTCATCAGAAACAGAACACACAGAGCACCTGGACCTATCACACACATGGAGATCTGCTCTCATGTCCATGCCAGGCCAGAGGGCAAGAGGAAAGCCATGCCACAGAGGCATTTCCTGGCACTTTTACACATTTCTGTATCCAAACCCAGCGGGATCACCTTATCTGCCAGGGAAGCACAACGGGGCTGGAAGGCAGCCTGTGCCTGGCAGGGCACAGCACCATCACAGTGATGCATCTGCAAATGGGAGGCTCTGGGGATAATGGAGTGGCTGGGATAATAAAATTAGCCTGGCATTCACAGCCTGAGCGCGGAGGAGGGGAACTGTCCCTTTCAGTCTTCCCAATCACCCCCTGACATCTCACTCCAGCCCAGGAAGGGAAGAAGGCGAGGGGGAGCCTCCCAGCAGAGTGAAAATGTGCTGCTGCACTGGAGCGGTGCTGAGGCTCTCTGGAACACCAAAGGGCTGGGCTGTGGTGGCTCCACCTCGGTGACAATGCGAGCACAGGCTCCGGGAGCCCCGAGCCACCGTCACGCTCCGTCAGCCACCCTTCCCTCCAGCGGGGCAAGGTTGGAAATACATTTGTCACTCGAGGTCCAGACAGCAAACGAGGCTGATTTAATTAACCCAGGGAGCTCTGCTGGCCTTGTCTGCAGGAGCTCAGGACAGCAGGATGTGGATGAGTGGAGGCAGGGAGAGGAGGGAGAGGGGAAGAGGGCAAAGACATGAGGCCGGTGGAGCATCAGGAGCCATCTCGAAGCACTTTGCTTCTCACAGCCGAAAGCCCTTCACAATTAGTCTTGATGTGATTTACATCTACTTTAAGGCATCTGCATAATGGGACATAATGCACAGGAAATGCAGTCATGAGCTCCTGAAAGCTTTTGGGGGCTGACAATTCCTGCAGAGCACAAAATCTCCCCTTCTCTCTGCAGCTGGAAGCGAGTCCAGCCTTTACAGAGCGTGGGCACATGGGCTAAAATGCCAAAAATCTACCTTTCAGTGTGTCTGAACTATCAGCTCTATTCAGGGAGTGTCCAGACTTGCCCTTCCTTTTCCACCTTCCCAAAGGATTTACTGGGACCTTGGACTTCTTAGTTAAACACCAGGCAGGAGGATTTTCACCTCTAGCAGAGTAAAGAACCAGGTGAATGTCACTTTGCTGTCAGTCAGGGGCAGACCAGGGGCTGGGGGAAGCTGGACGACCCCTGCCCACACCTGGCAGGCTTTGGTGGGCAGGTTTGCTGTGAGAGGCATCACCCCTGCTTGTGGAAAGTCACCTTGGCCAAGGAGCTCTGAAATTTTAATGCTGCCCACCAAATATTGACTCTCTGAGGGCGTCTGAGTAAGCCTTTAGTGGAGAAGTCGATATTTGTCTGATGTTTCAGTGGATAATGTTGCTTTTCTCTGAATTTCCTCTGGACTCTGCTGGCCTCTCCCAAACTCTCTGCACAGTGGCAGAAGCAGGATAGAAACATGGGAAGAGGAGGGAGTGCTCCCTTTGGAGGGTTGCTGTGTGCTGTCCACTTCTCCCTGCCTTGATGAGGCTCTTTGTTGGGTGCCCCTCTCTCAACTCGGTGTCTGAGCCTGGTGTAATCACTTCCAGCACACAGCAATCCTCTCCCATTTGGCTCTCCCTCGCTCTCTAAGGAATTTGGACAGCCAAAATTTACCATGGATGCAGCAGAAATGTTGCAATAAATCCAATCGCATCAGGAATTTTCCATGACAAACATTCCTCTTCCCACTGGAGATGAGTGTAGGATAATCTTGTCACTCCATCCTGAGTGGACTTGAGTGGATCTAATCTGTCCTGCTAGAAGAAGGAGCTCCAGATGAGATTTTAGGTAGGGTTGTAGCCATATGATGTTAATAGAAGACAAATGTGTTCCTGTTTCCCTGCATTACTGCAGCTCCTCAGGTGAATTCTGCAGCAAAGGCTCCATTCTGCCCTTGGACATGGTCCTTCTGCATCCTTGGGCAATTTAGCACCTGTTCCCCACAGATCTGAGCTGCAGAAGAATCCCAGTGGGGTAGAAGGAAATGCATTGCCTTGCAGGTAGCAAAATCACTGCTGCAGGTTAGATTCCTGCCAATTTACCAACCATTAGGGACTCGGTCTAAGTTGGCTGTGCCTCCTAAGAAAGAATAATCCTGTAAACAATGTAGCTCTAATACACTGAGCAATTAAAGAACTTGCTTCTGACTGAAGTTGAAATTCATTATATTTCCATTTGCAAGGCGAGCTGGGCAGATTTCAAACTAAGTGAAAAAAGGAGCTAATTTATTTTTCTGTTTGTGCTTGTAGCAGCTAGTAAATAAACCCAGGTGCACAAGGGGAGTTGGGAGACTTCGATTTCAATGGCAGCTTGGGTGTCTGGTAACTGTGGGAGTCTGGACTTAAAATAAATGCAGAGCTACAGTTTTCAGGAGCAAAGGGCACAGGATTTGTGGGTGCATCTTCTTTGCTGCTTTAAATGTAGTCACAGAAGCCCAGGATGTTTTCTGTTGGAGGGGACTTAGAGATTATCCCCCCTAAGACATGGGCAGGGACACCTTCCACTATCCCAGGTTGCTCCAAGCCCTGTCCAGCTTGGCCTTGGACACTTCCAGGGATCCAGGGCCAGCCCCAGTTTGACTCTCCAGTGCTGATTTTATCCCCCCCCAACTGCTGGTTGATGCCTTCACAGACCTGTGGCACTTCTGAAAGACATCCATAGCTGGGATTGACATTTTTGGGGTGGTCACCTCAGCAGGGCAGCCTGGACTGGCAGGAGGTCTGATCAATATTTATCTGGCCAGGACAGGGAGTGAGTGATGCTCGTATGAGCAGTGTCATATTTAAAAGGTGTCTCCACTTAACTGGAGGTCACAGCGTACACTCTGCTTGAGTGGTGGCATCATTTCATAAAAAAGCTTTTTCATTAATTAAAGTCCCTTAACCTTGCATCGTGCTCAGGGTTTGGTATAGAAGCTTAATTTTTCTGATCAATATATATTACCATATTTCCTAGAAAGAAGCTTTCACCCCCTCAATTAGCCGAGGAAAAAATAATTGTGTGCATTTGAAAGCATTTTGTGCCTCTGGTATCCATTAAGTAGATCAGAGCTGCAGTTTTGTTGTTCTTATGGACTTTTGTCCATATCAGTTACTCAGAGGAGCAGAAAGCCTTATTTGCTCTCATTCAAATGACATTTCAATAAATGCCAAGGGAAAATGATGATTCTGTTCTGCCTTTTTTTTTTTTTTTTTAAGTTTGAGAGAGAGGGGATGAACTCATGAAAATGCCCCAGCCCATGAATCAGGAGTTTTGGGCTTGAGATTTCTCCATGGTCTCCGTGTGATCCCCTACAAGTCACTAAAGGCCACAAAAAGCTCCTTGCAGCAGGGTCTGGCATTCATTTTTATGTAACACTCAGGGCCACTGATTTTGATGAGGTTTCCAGGCAGGAACATGCTTATTAATTTATCCTCAGAATTAATGGAATTGGGCAGGAGAGAAGAACTGTTTCATCTCCCAAACCTTCCCTCGCTTCCAACTTCCAGCACTCTGGGAAGCCTTTGGGCAACTTTGCACTCACAATCCAGGGGCAGAGCCCTGCAGGTGCACTCACCCCCCCAGCAAAAATGTCCTCCTTCCCTCCTGCTGGGCTGGAATTAATATTCTTTTTTCAGTCCCTTTGAACGGGAAAACCTAAAAATTAATTGCCTGTGCACACGAGAGGTGAACAAGCAGATGCCCAGGAAAGCACAACAGAATTATTGAGTGATTCTGCTTTAATTAAGTGCATCAGAGAGCTGGGAATGGTGGGGCCCCGTGCTTGGTGCCAGTAACATCACTGAGAGGAGGATGTGAAGGGATGGCTGCTGCCAAGGGATGATGGAAGGTACTCAAGGAATATAGAAAGCTATTTTAATTCTGGCTTCGTTTGAGAAAGCTGGAGCTCCAGCCAATAACCATAAAACTACTGGGGCAAAGCTGCAAACACACCAAGGGCATCCCTCAAGCACTTATCTCTGTGAGAAGGGACACCTTTTATCAATGAGAGGGGAGCAGAGCTGCAGCTGTGAATTCCCTGCCAAAAAAAAAGGGCTGCAGGCATCATTTTCAACCTCTGCCTGAAGCTGGCACCATCCAAGCCATCTGAGAGGGACAAATCTGGGGGCATCCACCCTGCTGAGCAGGTAAAGCAGATAAAGCACCCAGAGAAAGCACCCAGACACCTGCTGGTGGTGGGAGAGGGAAATTGGCCCTTTCAGGGTGAAATGCATTTGATTTCCTGAAGGCTGAACTTTAGGTAACATGAGGGACCCTCAGCAGTTGCTGCTTCATGGTAGTGCTTGCAAAGAGAGCCAAAGCAGATCATTTTAAGGAGTTATTTGCAATGTCTGTCAAAAATGATTTTTACTTCAAGTCCCCTCTCTACCACAGCTAAGGGATCTTGGCTTGTCTCCAGTGCTCTTTTTCTCCTCAGGATTCCCCGTGATCCTTACAGAGATGCTGAGGACTCTGGCTCTGCCACCAAGGAGCAGCTCAGATTTTTGTCCAAGGCTCACACCCAAAGCAGAAATCAGGTTGTTGACAATTATTCCAATCATTCTGTCACACATGGCTTTGTCTCTGCTGGGCAATGAACACTTTTCCCCCCAGTGAATTAATTCTCATCCCTTTGGGAGGGGGCAGCAGTTCCCTTTCATTTCTCTCTGTCCCCAGCTTGCCCAGGTCGTTGCTCAGTGCATCTGAGATATCCTGAACAGCCATGGTTTTGGGGTCTGCCACCCAAAGAATGACCAGAAAGGGATTCAGAGAAGTCACATCATTATATCACCTCTTCAGCTTTAAGTCTGAGTGCTTGGACTGAGCATTCTGGGAAGCTCAAGCTGTGCTTTACTTCAGAGCCATCGAGATTTTCTTGTCACCTTCTTCTATTCCGGCTCCCAGGCACTCTGTGAAGGAGAGATCACACTCCAGGGACACAGATCCCATTCTAGGAGATGACCCACCTGGAATTAGCAGCGTGGCTCAGACATCAAGGGGTGTCAGGATGACTGCTGCTAATCCTCCAGTAATTGAAGTCTTTTTAGCCCTCAGTTCCAAGCCTTTAAAGACCCAAACTCACATCACTGCTGTAGGAAATGTGTCCGGGGATCCCAGAGGCGAAAGTGCTGACAAAGAACTCCAGAGAAATTAGGAAAATCAGTGATCCATGGCAAAGCCCCTCAAGGACATTCTGGGGTTGTTTCTCAGAGTGCATCTTGCACAGAGAGACACGGGGAATTTGTGGAAATGGCTCCCTGGGGGGAGCTGAGGTGTGAAAGCTCCTTGGCTCGGTTCTTATGGACAACTTGCAGCAGGGATCAGGACACTCCTTCAAAAAAGTTTTGTTCATCTCCTGGGTTATTTCCATTCTCCTGTCACCTTCTGGGCACTGCACTGATTCAGCAGCTGATCCTTGAATGCCAGAGGATGTTCTGTTAAACCCTGGAGTTGTGCTTCAATGTATAAAGTTGCTCTTCAAATCACAGTATCAATAGGGTTGGAAAAGCCCTCTAAGATCACTGAGTCCAAGCATTAACCCAGCACTGCCAAGTCCACCACCAAACCATGTCCCTAAAAGCCACATCCCTGTATTTTTTGAACACTTTTATGTAACAGGAAGATAAACTCAACAAAAAGCCCCAGATTGAGTGCTAAGGGTTTAGAAACAGCTAAAGACGGGCTTAAAGTTTGAATCACACTGAAGGAAAAGAAAATGCAAATTATCTCCATTTATAATCATAACTGGAACCTCAAAGGTGCTGTCAAGCCTTGGTGGAGGTGCAGAGGGAAGGTTGGGCATGGCCTGTGAATGGAATAACAAAGAGCTGCAGGAGAGCAGTAAAATTGAAAAATAACTTCAAAAATGCGGAGATTTTGGCACATCCAGCGTGGTGTTGCTACCAACCAGCCTGGGAGCACTGGGAGCCTTTGGGCAGGGTTAGGGCTGTGACCAGGGAGGAGTCTACAGTGAAAAATTGGGAGAATATTGGGGTCTTCACTGGAGTTTTGTGCACAGAGACCTTTTAGGGCAGCCCTAATCACAGCATGTCCTCATCACAACAAACGTGCATTTTGTCACACTCTGGGGCAGTGTCCCAAATCTGGCCCAGCATCTCAGTGCCTGAAGGTAGAGAGGAGATCATCTGGCAAAGATCAGCTCCAGCCTAGATAAGCTGAAAGTGAGCAGCCATCTCTAGCATCCAAAGCAAACTAGACCTCTTCTTTTCCATGTGCCCACAAAGATCCCGGAATTCTGCACTGCTCCTTTAATTTTTATGGCATTTTGCTTCTTTCTGCGGCGTGCAGGAGCTTGCAGTCTGCTCGTAACAACATAAGATCACAGCGTGGTCTGCTTTATATCTGCATATGTACAGAGACACACAACGTTTCTCCCAGCATGCAGAATGAATAAATTCTGGAGTAATTTTTCATTGTTGCCTTTATGAGCTTCAAGGAAAAAAAAAACCAAGCCAAACCAAAACCCTCAAAAACGAATAAATAATTTATTCCAATGAAATTGCAGTTTATTGTGCTAGACTTTAGGTAGCCCAGAGTGCACGTAGGATCCTGGACGTCCTGTCTATATTTTTTCTCATTGTATCTATATTTTTTTCAGGGAGTCCATGGAGTCTCTGTGTGTATTTTCATGTCTGTGAGAGCATGTGCATGTGAAGGCAAGAAACAGGCACAAAGAAATGTGGTTTCTTTCTATCTGTACATGAATCACAGAATGGTTTGGGTTGGAAGGGACCTTAAAGACCATCCAGTTGAATATTTATTAAAAAAAGAGATCCAACCCCTCTGTTTTGGATGTGCAGACTCCCTTCATAATCCAACACAAGTGATGGATTCGGTTGGAAGCTCTCCAGAACAGGACTGGTCACTGGTGGTCACTGGGGTTGTCACTGGGGTTCCTGGCGAGCTTTTATTCCGTTCTAAACAGCCATTTAAAATACACCAGAAGAGCTGTGTCCTCTTTGCATGCACATATATGGGTAAACACGTGTGGGGTTTGTGCAGTGGACCATAATAATGTGATTTTATGTGCTTGTCTAATTAGCAAATTGCAGTTTTCTTACAGTGCACACACAGGTGAGCACATGGGGTGGGGGTGCTGCGTGTACAGAAGCGCCTGAACACGACACTCTTGGCTGTGTGACATTACCCAGTGTAATGAGACACCAGGGAAAATAAACCCAGAAGAAAAGGGCAAAAATCCCAAATCTGTGTGGGGTTTTTGAGGGTCTGCCTTAGAAGTACCAAAAAAGTGGCATTCAGGGTTATCTTCCGAGCTTGTTGTAGCTGTTGAGGGACTGAGGTTACCTATAGAGTCACAGAATCAGAGGATGGTTTGGGTTGGAAGGGATCTTAAGGATCACCCCATTCCAAACCCCTGCCATGGGCAGGGACATCTCCCACCAGACCAGGTTGCTCAGGGTCTCATCCAACCTGCATTAGCAACCAGGGTACTGGGCCTGGCCTTCAAGAAACAGGGCTTTGCCACTGACCTCCGAGGTAAATCATTTCTGTTTTCTCTCCTTGTTATTCTGATCTGTGGGACATCAATGAATTCAATTTCCAGGGCCTTGAAGCTCCTTTCTCCCTGAATTTTCTGCCACTCTTGTCCATTTAGATGTGGATCAGAACGTCTTTTACTCCATGTCTGTAGCAGGGCTGGGGTGGGGTGGCCTTGGCTGGACACCAGGTGCCCACCACCCAACCAGCCCATCACTCCCCTCCTCAGCAGGGCAGAAAATGAGATGTAAAAAAAAACCTTGTGAGTCAGCATAAAGGAAGTTTAATAAAGCAGAGATGAGAATTGCCCACAGAAGCAAAGGAAAACAAAATATTTACTCTCTATTTTCCATCAGCAGGTGATGTCCAGACAATTCCCAGGAAGTAGGACTTCAGTACATGACAAATATTTTACTAGCAAATACAACTCCTCTTCCTCCTTTTCCTTAGCTTTTATGGCTGAGCAGACACCGTATGGTCTGGAATATCCCTCTGGTCAGTTTGGGACAGCTGTCCTGGCTGTGTCCCCTCCCAGGATCTTGCTCACCCCCAGCCTGCTGGTGAGGGGGGAATGTTGGAGAGTCAGCCTTGATACTGTGGCCAAAACACTGGAGTGTTACCAACACCTTCCCATCTGCCAGTCCCCAGCACTGTGAGGGCTCTGGGAAAGTTAACTCCATCCCAGCCAGACCCGATTCGAGGGCTCAGCACCGTGGGGTTCCCTTCTCAGCAGGGGAATCTTGCCACGTAGATAAAATAGCAGAGATGAACGACTGCTTTGCCACGGGGCTCCTTTAGCAGCTGATGCTCAAAATGAAACAACCCACAAATTCACTCAGAGGCGCGTGGAGAGCAGGGAGCTGGGAAAAGCAACGCCTGAGCTCTTCCCTTGCTGATCCCAGGGGCTGGTTTGCATTGGTAAAGACAGACTAAAACCTGGGATGTGACATCCCTGCGGGATCGGGTCTTAGGGAGATGAGACAACCAAAGCAGAGGGGTGCAGAGGGGCACAGGGTCGCTGCTGCTCCCGATTGTCGCTGCCCGTTGCTCAGGCACGCTCCAGGATCAGCATTTCCAAGCGAGCCCGGATCTGTATTTCCCTTAATGTGCCACTGGCTGCTTCTCCTGACCTCGTCCGTGCTGCCTATTACCTCAGCTCTGCTTCCCCTCCCTTCTGATCGAATTACTAAAGCACACAGTGGAGTCTCTTGGCTCAACAAAATTTAATGACAGTGACAACAGAGGAGGATAATAAAGATAAATCAGCTGCTCCCAGGAAGGAAAGATGAAGTAAGAACAGAGTGAGTTAGAAGGATACACCACGAAGTGACCCTGGCGTGTTCATGTCCCTCATCATCCCTTTTCTCTCAACATCTGTGGTTTTTTTCTGCTTTTTGGGGGATTTGACAGCAAAGAGCAGAGAGCAGAGGGGACCAAGGCACTGGAGATTTCTGCCTTGGGCATGTACTTGCCGTGGAATTTGGGGCACATCACCACCTCTTCTCCATCTCCTCCCCAGGCTGGAGGCTGAGAACAGACCAGGAGAAGTCTTTCATTATGGAAAATTGTAAGGAAGATCAGATCTGGGGTTTTCATCTCATCCCTAGCCCTGTGTACTCATGTGATCCACAGAGTTAGTAAAGGGAAATGGAGTTTGTAAACAGCACCTCCATTCCCAATGACTGTAAATCCCTGGGCACACCAAATCTTGTTAATCCAGCCTTTTCTGACAAGATTTCTGATGGAAGCCAATGGAAGCAGAGCCTGCAGTGACTGTAACTACTGCAATCTCTGCTCTGACATTCACCATGTCTCCAGCTGCAGAGCATTTCCTTTTTAATGATAATTCCTGGGAAAAAAAAACCCTCACCCCTTAATTGCCATCGAGTTCTTCTCCTCTCCCCTCCCACCAGGTTGTTAAATGTTTGTAGCGTTGCTCTAAACAGCCCAGCACAAAACAGTGAGCTGTAGTTGAGACCTCCTGCGAGCTCAATAAACTTAATGGACATCCTCAAGAACTTTAACTGGGAAGATTTAGTTCCCGAAGAAGAAGGAAACAAACAGCCGGAGCAGCTTTGTCTGCCTGTTGTCCCTCATTTTGCCAGAAACAGCTGTTCACGCTGGGATTAGCTCAGAGGTTTGTACTGAGCAGAGCCTGACTCACAAGAACAAAAACAGGAGATCATTACATCTCAGTGCAGGCTCCAACTGCTGCGGCTGCACAGGGAGAGAGAAAATTAACTGGAGTGGGAGCTCAATCTGCAGAGACGCTGCACAACTTCTGCGTGTGACAGGCGAGAGGGAGAAGGGAGAACATCCAACTCTGCGGGGCTGGGATGGAGCTCCAGCCAGAGGGATGGAGGAGATGACTGCCAGACTTCCCTCAATGCAGCCCCTTTGGTCAGGATTCATGTGAGGCAAATGCTCAGAAGAGGAGGAACGAAATTAATTATTTTACAAAGATGCTACTTACGCAGAAATTCCACTTCCCTCCAGACAGTGAGTGATGGGAACAATTTCCCCATCTTTTTGAGGCAGGTGGCAGAGTCTTCATCCTCACATGAATTTCGTTTTGAAGGATAATCTCTGAGTTAGAACAGAGGCGGTATTTCCACACCTTAGTGGAAGGTGCCCCTGCCCATGGCAGTGGGGCTGGAAAGAGACGATCTTGGAGGCCCCTTCCAGCCCAAACCATTCCATGATTCCATGAAAATGGGTGGTCTGGGTTTGGAAATCATGTTGGACAAATTACAAGCTTTGGAAAAAATGGGCAGAAACACAAGACAGCATCAAGTGAGGGCTCTCCATCCTCAGCTTATTGTTATAAACAAGGAACCAGCATCCCCTGACCCAACAGGACAATTTAATAGCATATGGAATATCAGACAGCAGCTACTGATTTAGCAACAACCTATTTTCTTCTAATAACTTATTTCCTATCAGTGATAAAAGCTCTGGAGTGGGGGAGAGGAAAGCAGGAGGTTAAAAGGTTGCTTGGACAATCTTTCACATTAAATCTGTGCTTGCAGCTCAGGGGCTCCTCTCTACCCATCCTTGTCACGTGATGGCTTGTGGTTGGAAACAGCTCTGCAGATTGTTCTTATAAGTCCTGAGGAGCCCACAGGGCTTCACCAGAGAGGCTCCCAGCCCCAGTTTGATGCTGACATGAACTCAGGGTCACCTTTCTTTGTGCTTCTGTCTTTCAGGCAGGACCTCCCCCCACCCCTTCAGCCCTGTACCATAATAAACAATGCCCCGAAATGCTCAGTAAGCCCATTCCTCCCTGGGTAAGTCATCATTGCCTGGAACAGAGCAGGCTGCACTTCCATCATCTGCTGATGGCTGCTGCTAAGTTGGGGGGTTTTTTTGCCTTAATTTATTTTTGCACTACTCATCAAATAACTCAGTACTGTCATGGCCTGACGGCTGAACCACACAGCACCAAAATTCGTGAGAAATCCCTCCTGACAACAAGACCTAGAGCTGCTGCCTCAGGGTTACCTGGCTGTAATTAATGCTCCTGAAGTCCTGGCTACCCTTCCACGTTGGCCAAAGACCTGGAGTTGTGTTTCACTGCTCAGCCCCATCAGTTCTCCCCTGCAGGAATGGTTATTTATACCCTGGCACCATCTCTTTCTTCTCAAGTGGGGAAACAGATGAAAGATCACATTTGCCCTCTTTTAAGTCACCAAGTGTTATTTTGGGTGCCTCTTGGAACCGATTCATTGTCATCTTGCAGAGTGAGGACATTGGAAGGCTCTGCCACGTGCTGTATTGATCCCTTGACTTGATTAGTTGGTGTATTGAATACCCCTGCTTTTCTAATCTAATTAATGCAAGATAAATACTCCATGCAGGGGCCTGGAGTCACGTTCCAAGAGTAATCAGGGACTGGGACTGATTAAAACCAGAAAGCTTCAAGGATAATTTATGGACTACTTGACACTGCTGGCAGGTTGGGGTATTTTGGAGGGCTCTGTGTGGTCTCTGGCTCAGAATTGCCTCTTTGGCGGGCTCCACGTCCAAAATTCCTGCTCATCCCTCAGTACGACAGCTTTGGGTTTGAAGGGGTTTAATCTCTGGGGTGAGACACCAGCCTGGAGGTCAGTTCATCTGGTTTCACACCTCACCAGCAGTGGGAGGACACTGTGCCAGGAAGGCAGACGAGTCACTTCATCTCTGACCTTAAAAACATCACCACATGTCACGGTTTGATAAAAATACTCAGCACCAGGCATGTGAGGGCTTCACTCTTACTTGGGCATCTGTAAGGAAACAGAAATAGATTACTGAGATGGAGCTCAGTTCCAGTTTGTCCCTGTTTCAAGCCAGATCTTGGTGTTTCTGGACCAATGAATGCTCTGGATAGAGAGGGATCACTGGAATAGGGAAGGTGGTAGTGGTAATTCATGTCACATGCATTAATTAATTAACTCATTCCCACTAGGAGGGGAGTAAAGCCACTACTGCTGTGAGGAACAGGGGAAAGAGGCAGTGAGGATTTCCATGCTGCAGAGGTGGTGAGATCCTGGGGGTGAATTTAGTTCCAGTAGTGACTGGTTTAGTTCCTGAGGTAAACCCTAACTCATGTGGAAGGGAGCCTGGCTGGGTGGACTGTCACAGAGGATTCACCTTCCCTTTGCTTCATGGTCCACCAGTGGTGGCTGTCATGACACCCTGGCCATGGGATGTTCATCCTCCCACATCTTGATGAGCACACAGGAGGAGAAGTGAGGGGAGAGGAAGGGAGGAATTCCAGCGCAGTCTGTGGAGAAACTGCTCTAAAATGTCTCCAGAGCGTGGGCCAAGAGTTTTCTGTGAGATGTGGTGAGCAGTGAGGGCTGGGCCAAGGTCCACCTGCCCCGGCTGCAATTACCCCGTGGTTGGAATGGCGTGAAAATTTTTCCAGGGAATAGGGAGCCCGGGCACGGGGTCACTGATAGGAGTGGCAGGGCCATCTATTCCAATCCCTTCCTTTTGCATCTGTGTTTTCCCAGGCGAGAGCAGAGCTCATGCAGCCGGGGGAAGGCAAGGGCAAGTTCAGCAGCCAGATGTAATTGCATTTTCCTCCACAATTGCCTCCAGGGCTGAACCGCGGCCCTTCTGCGCCTGCCTCTCTCCTCACAATGCATCAGAGAGAATTGGTGTAAAATCCAGTTAAAAGGCCGCTCTCGGGTCTCAGCTGCTGCAGCACAAATTGCGGATGAATTTCCCCTCTCCCGTGTCCGCCTGATGGGTTTTGTCACCCAGCCCCATATGGCTGGGTTGGATTTCTCCTCTCTGCCTGGTCGTTGGTCTCTCACCACAGCCCCTGTAGCTGCTCGTGAGCTCTTTCTGAGCAGGGCTGCACTTCAGGCTCCCTGTTTTACAGCAGTGTCATTACACAAAGATTTCTCTTCCTACACGTGTAAAAGGGAGCCCGAGATTAATGGGGTGTTGGAGTGGATAATCACAAATCCAGCTGCCCCGAGGTAGCTGAGAACAGAGATGGTGCAGGGCAGGGGGAAAAGGGTAGTGGGGCCTGAGGGAGCTTTGTGGGGTACATTTATCACACTGCTGGCAGAGAGATGCAATTTATATGGACGGAGCATAAATCCTGTTCGAGTTGCAGGAGGCTCCATACGGGCAGCTGAGCACCTGGGCCTGCTCTGGTGCTGGAGACTGAAACGTGCTGCTGTGGTCATCCTGCCAGCTCTCTGCTGTTCCCCTTCCCCTCCCTGCATTTCCTCTTCCCTTTCTCTTCCTGGTAATCTCCATTCTCAGCCCATCTAAGAGCCAGCCCCTCTCCCAGGCTCTGTGGGTGCAGGTGAGCAGGAAGGGCGTTTCCCTGCGCTCTGCTCACTGGGAGACGTCTCTGCTGGAGTTACTGAATTGTTGGAAATATTTGGAGCTACTGGATTATGGGAAAACCTCTGCTTTCTCCTCGCCAAGCTATTCCCCAGGAGCGGGTTCTGCTCCAGGGATTGCTCTCAAAACACTTCAGAAAATTCCAGAATGTTTTAGGTTGGAAGGGACCTTAAATCTCATTCAGTGCCACCCCCTGCCATGGGCAGGGACACCTTCCACCATCCCAGGTTGCTCCAAGCCCCATCCAGCCTGGCCTTGGACACTTCCAGGGATCCAGGGGCAGCCACAGCTTCTCTGGGAATTCCAGCCCAGCCCCTCCCCCCCCTCCCAGCCAGCAATTCCTTCCCAACATCCCATCTATCCCTGCCCTCTGGCACTGGGAAGCCATTCCCTGTGTCCTGTCCCTCCAGGCCTTGTCCCCAGTCCCTCTGCAGCTCTCCTGGAGCCCCTTTAGGCCCTGCCAGGGGCTCTGAGGTCTCCCTGGAGCCTTCTCTTCTCCAGGCTGAACAGCCTGGCAATAAAGACACTGTCATACTGGTTCTTGCTGGGTTTCATGCTGCACCTCCATACCCTTCCCAAAAATCTGCCAAGCATATCTCCCCATTATCAATAATTTTCCTTTTAACATCTGATGGTAAGGCTTGTTTGCTTTTTCACAACCCTGAAAAAAACTTTTCCTTTTGGTTTTACGTTTTAGAACACAGAGGAGCAATTCCTCCATTATTCTGTCCCTGTCACTGTACAGTCACTCTTCCCTGGATTTCGGCCATCCTTTGTGCACCCCCAGCTTCCACTTCCAATTTAACAACCACAAATTTGTTATTCAGTGCCAGCCTGCAGACACACACACACACACGGAGGGGTCCCAAGAACTTGGAATAAGCCTTGGAAATGAAATAATAAATAGAGACACTCCTCCCTTCCTCACACATGCTACGTGTTGCTCCAGCAAACGTTGAATAAATCACTGAGCTATGGGGTAATAAATCTTTCATGAGATTAGGACCATCTGAACTTCAGCGATTGTGTGGGGAATGTATAAATTTCACAAGCAGATATAGAGTGAAAAAAAAAAGAGAAAGAATCTTTAGATTAGTTATTAACTTTGGAAACACTTGATGAGTTTTGATTCATTAAGTGTTTCAAAGTCTTGTTAATTTAATAAGTACCGATGAGGCTGTAATGTAAGACAACAATCAGTAATTTGGAGGGGGGAAATAATAAAGTAGTCATTACACAGCAGAATGTTTAATCAAAGAATGTGGAAACTTACAGTTTCACATTAATTTGAAAAGGTTGGAGATTTAAAATTAATATTAGCTCTGACACAGGGAGGCTTTCTCTACAAGCAGACAGGGTTTATATAATTGCTTAGAATTAAAATGCCTGTAAATTTAATGGCTTCACCTCTTTAACTGGATCCTCAGGCTCTATAGGTAGAATAGAAATAGACTTAAACCAGTCATGGTCCTTCAAATCCATTTGGAATTTTGGCAGCAAACCTCGGGTTTTGGTATTCTTCTGGTGTCCTGTGCTGGAATGGAAAGAGCTCCCAAGAAACTGAGACACACCAAGGAAAACTCAACTAGCCTTTGTCTACCACGGAAACATCTCTTGTTGCCCAGACAAGTCTTGGATGCCCCTGGATCCCTGGAAGTGTCCAAGGCCAGGCTGGACAGGGCTTGGAGCAACCTGGGATAGAGGAAGATGTCCCTGCCCATGGCACTGGATGGGCTTTAAGGTCCTTTCCAACCCAAAACATTCTGGGATTCTGTGATGATGATTTTGATCTGATTTGTTACCTGAGACTCCATTGGCAGTCGATGGAGAGACAGAGTTATTTTTATGCTGTGACCCCTCTCACTTCCTTAGGTGTCTGCACCAGGATTCCACTAATCATTCCCTGGATCTTTCCCTGGATCCTTCCCAGGATTCTTCCCCCCATCCTCCCCATGTCTCTGTGCTCTCTGAGGAGGGAGCATGGACAGCTTGTTTACACATAGCCACGGGCATTTCACACATTCAGTTTTATCCCCACGTCTGTGTCTGCCTGTACCTGTGAGTGTGTGGGAGGTGTTGGTGCCTGTACCTGTTTGTAGGATGGAGAGCAGAAATCCAGGTGGGCATCAGTGCTGAGTGTCCAGCCCCAAGACAAAAAAAGTCATTGCACAACTATTTCTGGAACAAGGGCGGCAGGATGAGTTCTTGGAGCTGTTGATGCTTCACCTTTTTCCAGGCAAGCCCCATAATTCTAAGACTTATTATTTTCACATTCCTCCTCATCCTGACAGGGTTCATTCCACCCATGACTCTTCATTCGGTGTGGTTCTGTAGAGGACAGGGTGACACTCTCCAGCTAAGCAGAGTGGGAATGATGGTCTGACAAGCAGCAGGAGCAGATAAATGTGATTTAATTTGTCCTCTGTCTGGACTCAACTTAGGTAAGCAGGACAAATCTGTCCAGACACAGTTTGTCACTCTTTAAGTGTCTGTCCAGGCTTGCTCCTGTTCAAGGACAGAAGGAGCAGAGAGCAGTCTCCTCTCATAGCTGAGCTGCTGGAAAATCCAGTTGGAATTCAGCTTGGATTCACCATTAGCAGGCTGGACTAATTAGATGGATTTCAGGCCTGTGTGGGCTCAGCTTTGCTTTGCTGCTGCAGCTCGTGTCCTGTGGGACTGCTGGGTATGGAAAAGAGCTGACTTTGGGAAAACCAGAGCAGGAACCCTGCCTGGCTTTGCAAGGCTCTGCTTCCAGCGTGCAAATCATCGGCTCCGGTCTTTGGGTGCAAAGGGATTTCTCCCTCTGCAGAAACTCAGCGTTTTTCTGCTCTCCCTGGGAGATCTTCATTGTACTCTGGAAAGAGAAAACCCTGGACAAAGCATGGTTGGCCTGTTTGAAGGAGTCAGTTTGTTTGGAAAGCAAGAGTCTATGTTTTTGTGGAGTTCAACCACTTTGGAGAACAACCACCCTCTAAACACATTTTTTTGCATCTTGGATGCATATTCTGTCCTGCAAACTATTGTTTAAAGACATGTTGACTTTCCCCTCTTTTATATATAGCAGTTCATTTCTTTCCCCTCCTTGCAGGAGACTAAAATGAAATTATTTTTTCCTTTACAGACCATTTGAACCATTCTCATTGTTGTTTTTCCTTAATGTCCTTTTGTCAAGGGGAGGGGAAAAAAACCCCAGAAATATCCAAATTTCAGTTTGGTCCCAGTTCATAGATTTATTCTGAGGGCTGGCAGACATAACAAGAGAAAATTTGTTTACTATAATATTTTTTCCCTAACTTCTACATTTGTACATCTTCAACTTTCTCCCAGTTTTTGGGATTATTTCCTGTGCCCACTGAACACTTTTGCTCTGTATTTCTGACCCAGTTTCCATTGGCTGCACCCTTGGGTTGACAGGTCATGCTTTTAAATGATCCCTGTTCTTCCAAATAAAGTCCTCACTAAGATTTTTTTTTTAATGATTATTTTTATTATGTGCTTTCATGGCACCAGGAGATGAACAATGGTAAGGAGGCAAAGACACCTAATATTCATAAGATTATTGCAAACTACTGTGCGTCCTCAGGTGGTTCGAAGCTCAGCAAAGAGATTTATTTTGGGGTGAATAGTAGTTTCCAAATATATCTACATGGAGGGATGGATCATTTGTAAGCTCTACTGATCTTCCCACAAAAAAAAATGGAGATTTTTTTCCGAGGAGAACTGGATGTGTGATTTTTACAGCGTTCCCTTGATGCAGGGATGCACTTTGTTCTTCCTGTGATATCCCCTAATTCCATGCAACCCTCAGGTAAACTGGAGGGCAGGCAGCCCTCAGTGCTGACCTGCAGCATCACAGCCCCTGCCAGATTCTGGGCCAGGGAGGGAAAAGGAGGGGGAATGAGATGAATTGTAATGAAATTTGTCGTTTTCCTTTGTCAAAAGTCCCGAGTCCTTCTACGACAATGGAGTGGGAATGAAAGGATCGGCTTTGAAGAGGGAGCTAGAGGGAGTAAAAAGGTACAAAAGGCTGTAATGACCATGGGCACAGGGAAAAACGTTGATGTAGGTGAGGGAAGATGAAACTGATGGTTCCTGAAGTGAGTTTGATCAGAAAACTGGCACAGAAGGAGACCTGGAGGGGCTGGGAGTTGGGTTCTGTGTGCGTGCACATCTTGGGGTGTTGGCGTGTGTGTTCAGACACCTGGTTCTGCAGCAAGTTGTTACAAGAGTTATTTTGAGGTTGGAATTGATAATTTAATTTCTTCTGCTGTTTCATTCCGTTTGTGGGGGGAAAAGGAGCATATTCTGCAAGGGAAACTCTAAGCACACAGTTTTCTCTGGTCTGAAACTGAATTTTTAGAGCCTTGTCTGTACAGCAAATGGTCAGACTTAGGGAAAACTCCAGATCTCAGTCAAATTAAAGAGGGGGAAGAAAGGTCTTGGAATGCTGCACTGGCCACCTGCAAGCTTGGAGAATGACTTTTATTTTTACTTTGAACTTTCTTTAAAAATTATAGAAGTTGCTATACGGACAGAAAAGAGGAGAATAGGTTAAATAATGTTACAGTAGTGCAAAACACTCTTCCCATTTACCTGTCCCCATGAATTCACCAGTGCAAACCCATTAGTGAAAATAAATGATGGTGTGCATGGAAGATGTTTTCAGCAGCAGATGTCAGATCACTCCACAAAATGAGGGTGAAACCCCAAATTTCCTGGTTGTTTTGGGAAGCTCTGGTGCCCAATCCAGAGCCTACTTCAATCTCAGCTCCTTGGCTGCCCTGTGTGATGTGGGGGGAGCACTGTCCTCACTCTGGCACTGTTTCAGGATGAAATCTCGTTCCTGTAGCCAAACTGTGTCCCTGACTGGTGTTTGTCATCATCAGAAAGGTCCAATTTCAGGGAGGGCTGGGCAGTGATGAAGTTGTTGAGAGCTGTGTCCTGTACCTATACAAAACACTTCAGAAAGGAGGACAAGCTCTGATCTTGCAACAAAGAGGTGGAGGAAGGAGCCCTCAGGTGACAATGACAACTTTCAGTGATGGGCAGCTCCCAGGGTGTGTCTTCATTGATCAGCCCATGTCATGGCTCAGGGATTCCTCACATAGTGGGGAAAGTGAGGGTGGAATGAGAGGGCTGGAAGCCCTTTGTATGTGCCTGGTGATGGATCTACTGGGAAGTCCTGCAGCTTATCTGGAAGGAGGACGCTCTGACCCCAAAATTCTGAGGGATTCATCCAGCACTCAAAGTACCAGGCAGAGCCAAGGGCTGTAAACAACCAGGAGCTTTCAAATCCACCATTTCCCCACCACCTTCCCAGGAGGGATGGCCCAGACCATATTTTGGCAGGAACAGGGCTGGTTTTATCTCTCACACCAAAGGATTTGGCTCTTTGACCTTTGGGACGCAGCCTGAGCTGGTTGTGATGGGGACAAGGACATTCCCTGTGGTCTGTGCTTGGCCATGCCATGGAATTTGGGATGCTGTGGTGAGTCAGTGGCAGCAGCAGCAGCTCTGCTGATGGGGAGGCTGTTCCTGGGAGTGTTTGCAAAGCAGAGGCTGGCCTGGAATTCACTCCATCTGTTGCAGAAGCAGGGATTGCGCTGCCCATGCCATTTAATGCCAGGGATTTCACACCGAGCTGAGCAGTCCTGGTTCACTTTCCAACAAACTCCAGAAGCCTTTGCAGGACAGCTGTCCCAGAGAGAGCATCCTGCTGTGTCCTGGATGGACACACAGACCTGGCCAGCCTGGCAGACGGGCTTCTTGATCAAACCCTGCAGGAATTTCTCAAATCCCTCTGTAGTCCCAAACCATATTTGACACACCAACTGTGATAACGTCAAGGGACAGTCAACAACCCAGCCTGCTGCTCCTCAGTGCTGCCAGACCCTGCAACAACCAGCAGAGAAATGCCAGAATTCTCTTCAAACCAGTCACGTGTTTCAGGACTGTTTCTTTCCATTCACCGTACCAGGAGCCAAAGTCTGGCGTTCCTGGCTAATTGTCCATCAGAAAGGGGCATTAGGGTCATGGGACTGGTTGTTGGGTGTCTGATTGTGGCCCAGGCAGCACATTTTGGGGCTGATATCCTACCCTGCTCTGAGATACTCCATAGACCATAAGATGGTCTTATTTTTGTGAATTTTGAATTCCCATCCGTGGCATGCCTGGCTTTATCCATGACTTAACCTCCCTTGCTCCGCTGTCTCTTTTTACCAAATAAGGTAAATTTAACAACCCTCAGTCGCCATTTTCAACCTTCCACTATTTTTCCCCTCTCCTTGGAATCCTGCTGAAACGCTGGGATGTGCAGTGATGGATCCTACAGAAGAGACCCCTGCTCTTGCCCAATATTCCACATATTGTCTGCTACTGAACTTCATCATTTTCCTGTGGGATACCTCAGCCAAGAAGGGATCTTAAATCTTTTGATGCTGCACCTGTGGAAGGGTTTTAATTCTGCTCTTGCTGGACAAGTCCATCCTAGCAGCACGTGCCAAAATGCCATGCAGCAAGTGCTTACTGTGAATAAAAATTAAGAAAACCAGGAATAAACAGCCTGTATATGCCACAGGAAAATGAGAGGGGATTTTTCTACATCTACAAGTCAGATAATGTGTTTAGAGAAAATGAGTTAAATGGAAGTATCACCCTGTAGCAGATCTAATAATCAGCTTAAATGTCTGCAAAAGAAATGGAAAAAAACATTGTGGCTATTCAAGTCTAACCCAAAACTGTGCCTGATTTATTCAATTTTGAGTTGATCCAATAAAAGGCAGCAATTCAATCCATTCTGTTCCCTTCCATTAACATTTTATGCACAAAGACACAGACAGAGAGGAGCAAGAGATGGGTTGGAAATGGTTGGTGAGTTTGAGATGGGAGTTGGACCTACATAGTCTGAGTTCCTCTGGACATCCCTGTAGTCTGTGCTAGAAAAGGTAATTTCTGACAGTAGAGCATCAATCCTTCAGGCATTGTAGGAGAAGAAGACACTCAGGAGGTGAGGGATGAGATGGAAGTGAGGCAACCAACATTGCCAGGGTGTGGTGACCACCCAGCTGCTCTGATCACATTCACAGCTTTGTCTTTTTGTTATTTCATTTTTATTACTTATATTTACATTCATAACATTCTCTTTTACCTGGTATTCTCCTGTCCTCCTGCCTCCCTCCATGGCTCATAACATTTTTTTGGAAGGACTGAGACAGAGAGTGAAGGTTCAGAGCGTCTCATGCATGCAGAGCTTTCCAGACTGCTGCTTTTGCCATCCCCATCCTGGAGACGAGATGCAAGATGGATCTTCTTTTCCCCTGACTTGTTTAACAAACCTAATGTGCAGCTGCAAAGAATATTTTCCCTCCAGGCAGCGGAAATGTCATGCTGTGTCTCTGTTGGTGACATGGGCTTATTTAGAATTTTTCTTACCAGACAGCACTTTAGGGGACTTTGTCCTGTCAAGCATCCCCCGGTGCTGGACACTGCACGGGATCTGGAGCACACTGCACACACATGCCTGGCACAGGGGGTGATGCAGCACTGTCTCTAATGTGTATTTGAACATTATTATTACAGAATTCATGTGGTTGAAGCACTCACCTCAGTCTAGATTACAAACAGAGAATCTCCTATGAGGACAGGCAGAGAGAGTTGGCGTGCTCAACCTGGAGAAGAGAAGGGTCTGGGGAGACTTTAGACCTCCTTCCCATGCCTAAAGGGGCTCCAGGAGAGCTGGAGAGGGACCTGGGACGAGGGGATGGGGTGATAGGACAAAGGGGAATGGCTTGATATTGACAGAGAGAAAGATTAGTTTGGATATTGGGAAGAAATTCTTGGCTGTGAAGGTGGGGAGGCCCTGGCACAGGTTGCCCAGAGAAGCTGTGGCTGCCCCATCTCTGGAAGTGTCCAAGGCCAGGTTGGACGGGGCTTGGAGCACCCTGGGATAAGTGGAAGGTGTCCCTGCCCATGGCAGGGGGTTGGAATGAGTTGATCTTTCGGGTTCCTTCCAACCCAAACCATTCCACGATTCCATCAGTGCATGAAGCCGGGACATGAATTTACAAAAACACACCGGGCAGAGGCTCCACAAAACACGGAGCACAAAAAGGCTGCAAAACGGGTGAAATAGGAGCAAAACGCTGACGGGGCTGCGTCTCCCCAGGCATCACAAGGACCTCATCTCACCGACCCCCTGCACCCACAGCTCCAACACCCTTCCGACACATCCCTGCGGCACCGCGCCGTGCCGCGAGCGTGCCGCTGTTTGCACACACGGTGCCACGTGCTCCGTGACGCGACGGCAGAGCCTCCTCAGGGCGCCGCGGCGCTTCTCGCGCTCCCGCATCCCCACGTTCGCACGGCTCTCCCCGTAACGTGTTTTCCTGGAAGAGATGCCCACTGCACATGGATCCGTATCCCAAGCACCGCGCGCGGAACGGGCGTGTCAGGCTGGGCAGAAGGGAAGCACTGGCTCCTTTTCCCCTCTCTGCAGAGGAATTGCCTTCCCGACATCAGCTCGGTTCTTTTGGATGAGTTTTCTGGGAAGGATGAGTTTTCCGGGAAGGTTGAGTTTTCCAGGAAGGATGAGTTTTCTGGGATGGATGAGTTTTCCAGGAAGGATGAGTTTTCTGGGATGGATGAGTTTTCTGGTATGGATGAGTTTTCCAGGAAGGATGAGTTTTCTGGGATGGATGAGTTTTTCAGGAAGGATGAATTTGCCGTGCGTTACAGATGTCAGCTCATGTTGTGGGGCACGTTCCTTGCTTTTCCTTAAATTGCTGCCCCTGAAAAATTGGTTGTCTTGGAGGTGTTTTCATGCAGAAGAGGAGATTTTGAGCCTGGAGGGGAACACATGAAAAGAAACCCAAAGGGGAAATGGTCACTCATGCATTAAAACATGCTGGGAGTTGGGGATTTCATTTTAATGCTATGGGACAACGTGCACATGCCAGTGCTTCCAGGATGGCCAGAAATGCCTGATTTGCCCAAAGAACCTTGTTCTATTGTCTCTTCTGATTCTCTTCTGATCCTTTAAGCAGAAGAGAACTGGCTTCCTCTGTTGATGCCCAATATCCATTTGAAAATAGTGTAATCACACAGTGCCATGCTGAACTTGGGCTCCCAGCTCCTTCTCTCCAGGGAATCAGTGTCAAGAAGCTCTGGCCAAGAGTTGAATGGAATCTTCCATCATTTCCTCAAGAGAAAGTAGAGTAAGACATGTTCAAAGCACTCCTGGGTGCCACACTAAAACCCAGACAACCTCAGACACTCAAGATTTATTCCAGGGTCCATTTTTAAACTGGTGTGTTTAGATCTGCTCAGCACTTTTTATGGCGCTGTTCTATTTATTTATTCATAGTTTCTATGTCTGTTTAGTTGCTTTTGGGTGAGGCAGAGTAGTAGCTCAGCTAAAAAACCACAAAATAAAGTTTTAAACTGAAATAAAAGTCAACAACATGCTCTGGTTGAAATATGCTGGTTAAAATTAAATTCTGTCTGAAATATGCCAGTTTAAATTAAATTCATATAAAGCTTATGTGTAGGCAAGTCTAAAGTCTAACTTAACTTCTGTGGACACATAAACTGGTGGTTTTGGATGAGCACTGAACTCAAATACACAGTTTATAGTGCTAAAGTTTTGCCCCACAGTGTGTGAGCTCTGGAGATGAAAGTCACATTTTTAGTATGTTTTAAGAGGAGAAACCAATGAAAATTGAGGTTTGAGACTTAGTGCATAGAAGAACAGAGTTTTCCTTTGCTTTTACTGGTTTATGATATTTTTAACAAACTGAATGAATGGAAATAAAAGCAAAGCAATGCAAGCAAACCTTTTCCTGGGGGGGGGGACTGCAAAACTTGTGCAAACAGCATTTGCAAAAGCAGCCCTGCAGGTTTTACATCTTGTCACCAACACCTAGAGCATATCAGCATTTTGGAGCTGGCTGTAATGCGTGCCTGGGGGAATAAACACAAGGATACAGCTAAAGCAGGCATCTAAATATAACTCCAAGGAAGGAATGCAGGAGCTGCAACTTGTCAGGTATTTGCCCTAATGAAGGCTGATCTGTGAGGAATTAGCACCATGGAGATCTGCACACCAGATGCTCCATAGTCCAGCGCTGGGGAGTTTCAGCTCCAAAGTCCACCCTGTGCCAGCTCTGTGTGGCACAGAGGTGTCAGGAGAAGCTCTCTGCAGCCTCTCACCACTGTGGATCTGTGGTTTAACTAATCCAGGACTCGACCACCCCTGACTAACGAGTTGCTGATGTAGGTCTGACCACTTCTCCACAGCTGATCTTAATTCTAGCTTTGTGGCCAGTTCAGGTTCAAATCAATGAGCGAGACCTGATTTGTTTCTCCTGGAGATCATTAATGGACAGCTTTCTGTGGGGGAAGGGTTGTCTGATGATCAGTGAGCTCTGGAATTCAGCAATAGGTAGGAGACAGTTAAAAACTCTCCCATGGGAGAAGGAAGTCTTTGTATTTACTCAGACCAGAAAAAAGACTCCTCAAAATCAAAAGTACAAACCCCCTTCTGTCAGTGGAACAGACGTGGCCCAATTTCTCAATGTGCTGAACGACCTCGGTGGAAATGCCGAAAATCAGGTCAATGGTTAATTTGCATCCTTGGACATCACTGCCTCACTGACCCCCGGCCTTCAGGCCTTGCTGTTGCTGTCTTGAGCTGTTTACCCTCACCTGGTGCTCATCTCTCATTTTTCCTCTCTGCCTGCTCTGTCCCTTCTTCCCATCCTCCTGGATCTGGTATCTAAAAGTTTTCTGTGTCCCTGTCCCTGGCAGGGAGGTGGAGTTGGGTGATCTCTAAGGTTCCTTCCAGGCCATTCTTTGATCCTGTGATAACCCACATCTGGCTCAGCACAAGCAATCCTCTAAGCTCAGTTCTCTTGAGTTCTGGGATGGGATCAGCCACAAGGAACTGGATCCAGGACAAGCTGGGTTACAGATGTTTTATCCAAGCAGCATCTCATTCCGTGTCTCTCCAGCTGGCTTTGAGCAATTCCTTGCATTTGTGCGCTGATTTCTCTAAGTTAATTTCAGGGATAAATACCTGATATGCAGCTTAACAGGGAATCTGTTAATCAGATAAATAATTGAGTAATGCCCAGGATTCTTGGAAGTCTTGCTGGGATTGCCTCTGTGTGGGGACAGAGCAATTCATGCCACCAACAGGATTCTTACTTGGCATGAAACTGTTTATTAAAGCAGGCTCAGAATTATGAAGCATAAATTGCTCCTAATTTCATCATCTTTCTCAGCTGCCCCAGGAGCCTTTCCTTGTTTGTCTTCCAGATTTTGTTATTTACTCAGACACTGATCAGGTGATGATGAGATAATTTCTCGGTATCAAAATTAACAAACCAATTAATTAAAGGGAGACCTAGGACTTCCTTTGGCCAGTGGTTCTCCTCCACTTTGCTGAATTGGAGCTGAAATCACTGCCAGCTTTATTTATACAGAGTTGTGTGAGTATCTGGGCAGCATTTGCCCTCTTGGGAAAATTACATTTGTTTGTATTTGCCATGCTTTTCCAGAAGTCCTCCAAAGGTTTGTTTGGGAACATGAGCCAGCTCCAGATGAACAAGCTGAATAGATAAGGTTGTCCCAGCCAGCTGGGGTCCAGGAGTTTGCTCATTGTCCCGTGCCACTGACCCTGCTGTCACCACCTAGTCCATGGAAATTGTGGTTATTTTCCACTCAGAGACAACAGGGAGAGTGTTCTGGAGGATATTCATCTCCCAAACTTGCAGAATCCTGTGTGGTGCTGCCTGCCCACGGTCCCCATTCCCCATCTGCTGCACAGCCTCCCATTATGCAAATGCGGGCAGCTCGCTTCAAGTTTATTTCTTAATTTAATAAATGTAATTTAATAAATCTTAATGCAATACATTTCTGGTGAATGAAAGGATGGCTGAGTGCATAAAACAGCGTCAGCTGTCAGACAGCCCGAGTGTTCTCCAGGAGCTCAGACTGCTCCGGGCACTGTTTCTTTTAAGAAGACTTTGCCAAATCAGATACGTAGCCATGCCTGGGCCTTGCTTTTGATCATGGCCAGGAGGAAAAATTAACTGACCCATCACTGAAATGGAGCCAGGATAGGGAGGAGATGGCTGGAATGAGTGGGAGTTGTGTGCAATGTGACACTGGATGTGGTTTTCTGGCTGGGACCACAGTGTCACATCTCGTTGATCTCCCCTCTGTCCCTGCACAAGAGACTCCAGCTCAGTTCTTTTTCCTCTGCTTGTCAGTGAAAGCAGAAGTGAGTGGGCATTGCATTTATCCCCTTCTGCAGAATTAACTTCCTGGTGCATCCCACCCAGCTTTGGATGTGCAAGGCACCAGAGGAAGATGTTTGAGGGGATCTTTTTTGGGGAATGAGCCAAGACAGTTCAGCCTGGTGATCCCTATTTCCCATGAATACCCACAGGATCTGATAAGGCTTCAATACTACAAGATGGGAGTGGACTGTGGTGATCTCCTAACCAAAAAACACCCAAATCAAACCAGGGACTTCCCTGAATGAACTTCTCTTTGATACAGAGCAAAGGGCAAGAAGGGTTCAGGTCTTTTTAATACGTCTCCACCAAGGGGACACATCAAGTTGTCCATTCTGGGCTAGAAAACACCTGCTTGAAGGCCAGCAAAATTCTCGTCTCGAGAGCCAGCTCAAGTGAGGTTTAAAGTCCAAATCCAAAGGCATCCTGAAGAGGTGGGTCAGCATTTAAGAGATTGTGACATCTTGCATCAAGGCACCCTAAAGGAGTTTTAAGGTTTCTGCAGAGGGGGTTTTACTGACACCACTGTACATGTTTGTATAATAAAACAATCCCCATGTTGATAACCAGAAAAATGTCTAAAAATGGTAAAAAACACCATCCACAAGTAAAATTTCCCTGCCAAGCAGCAAGGATATGTCCTTCAGCTGAAGCAGGAAACCAAAATGGGAACAGAACTGTTGAAACTTCGACAAAAGCAAAGAGGAAAGAAGCAATTAGTTGGAATCTCATTATTTGGATGCCATTCCTGCAAGGATGATTATTCTGACCTGTCCACATGTCACAAAAGCCTCACACTGAAAGATGGAAGAGTCCAACTCTTCCCCATTTTTCTCTTTCTTTTTTCTTTTTTTGCATCATTATCATTAAAAAAACCCAAAAAACAACCCGACCAGCAAACAACTGCTCAGCCTTCATAAGGAATCTTGGGTCAAATGTTCAGCCACTTGAAAAAATATGTAAAGTAAAACACATGTATGTGCTGTGGAGGCAGTTGCTGGGTGATGAGTTACATATGCAAGAAATCAGCATCCAAATGCAAAAGGAGGCTCTGGAGGCACCAATGAAGACATATATTTTTGGTCACAGAGACAATTGTGCCTTTATTTTTACCTCATTCAAAACTTTTCATGAATGCATTCATCTCCCTCTTAATATCAGTCTTTTATTTATAGACAAAACTTGACTGTCATTGTTCGGGGAAGACAATGAGACCAAATTTGTGTCAGTTCTTACTCTTTTTCTCTGTTTTTCCAGTAAGAAAAAAATTCTGTGTCTCTGCGTAAATTTATTGAAGTAAAAAAAACCCCAAACCCAAACAAACTCAAATCAGAAAAAACCAAACCANGAAAAAACCAAACCAAAACAACCAGACCCATAAACTTTAGATTTCTTTTTCTACAGAATCAAAGAATTGTTTAGGTTGGAAAAGACCTCCAAGATCATCAAGTCCAACCATTAACAAGGCATTGCCAAGGCCACTACTAAACAATGTCCCCAAGTGCCACGTCTGTAAGTCCTCAAACATGGAAGAGCCATTATTCCACCTGCTGGTGCCTTACTGGGCTTTGGGGTTGTTAGGAAGATAAAAGAGAAAATTCCTGAGTCTGAATGTGTGGGAGAAGTGTTTGAGAGCTCATATTTGAGGCCCAAAGCTCTTTTCAACCGTCCAGCAAACCCTTGGCCTCTTTCCTGCAGGTGCCTCCAGTAAAACTTCCATGGTAAGCATGGGAATGGAATGCCTGGGTAATATTAGTATCTTGGAGGGGCCCTGAGCACAGAAATCCACTCTGGAAAGCAGACCTTGGCAATGGGCACCATCTGTGGAAGAGCAGAGTCATCGTCCCTTGCAATCGCTCAGCGCTGCAAATTCCCGGAAAATTCCTCCCTGTGCTCCGGGCTCGGGTGTTGGGAGAAGACACGTGGGGCTGTGGGTGGGTGAGAAGCACACAGACTTCCAACAGCTGGCATTCCTGCTGCCTCCCACGGTGGAAAAAGGGCAGGAGAGCTGTGTTTGGAAAAACACCAGGCCCAGCAGAGGCTGCCGAGAACCCGCCTTGTTCCTCTGGTCCGGCTCGTCTCCAGTGGGGTCTTACTGACACAGGATTGGGTTTTCCCTTGTCTTCCTGCACCCTGATTCACTCAGGGAGTGTTCCTGCCCCAAATGGAGGCTCAGTTGGTCGAACTTCTGTGCTTTATATGGCAGAGCACTAAGACGGCCTTGTGAGGTTACAGAAAAAAGGGATGCAGGTCCTGGAAGCTGCATCCAACAAGGGCTCGGCTGTGTGTCATCCATGCGGGGTGAACAGGGGGAGATGCTACTAGAAGAGATGGGCTGTGAGGGGGAACTTATCACCTCCAATGACTCCTGAGGGTTTAGCACTAGAGGAAACTGCCAGAGATCCAGCCAGGAGATGTTATCACCTCTGCTGGGAAGGTCTGGCTTGGCCCTCGCTGACCCCATTTCTCTGGCAGCATCTGGGTGCTCATAAAAGTATCAGAGAGATAAAAGAGGTTTCTTTGCAAGAAATGTCTCTGTTGACTGCCAAGGAAGCTCTTTTTCTACACAGGAGCTTTGTTTTCCCCATCTGAGTCTGATTTTGTCTGACTCCCTCTGGTTTGGATGCAGTTCCCACATCCAGGATGCAGGAGGAGGGATGGAGGAAGTCTCTGGGCTTTTCTCAAATTCACCATTTCTCACCTCTCTCTTTTTGGAACTGCTTTATACGTTCCTCCTGGGTTTTCCTCCTGATGCGAGTCCAAGGTGGGGGATACCATTTGTTCCATTTTATTCCAATTTTTTATTATTTGCTCCCTGGTACCCTGCCTGATGTATCCACCAGAGGGGAATGAGAGCTGAGGGAGAACAGCTTTGATGGGTGAGATGTATGTCTGTTGCCAGGTGCTTTTGGAGCTCTCTGAAGACAATTTTTTACCTGTCCCTCACACTTTTGGCCTTGCCAGACTTGGACTTATTTTGCAAGGGAAAATGCAGAAAGTCCTTGGCAGTTATGCATCAGTGAAGAAAAGACAAGCTTTTATTTTAATTAGACTTTTCTCAGGAGAGGCAAATTGAGGCAGCCAACCCCAGGGTTTGGCTCTGATAATGACGATTCCCAAAGGGCTCAGCCCCAAGTGCTGAGAAGTGCCCAGGGAAAGGGTCTGGGGTTGATGAGCAGTGAAATGCTTGTGTCTGTCTTGGCTGGTTGGTGTGATCACGGCTTTCTGCTGTGGGCTGATCTCTGATTATTTAATCTTTTTCTTCTTTCTGATGTCAGTGACAACAACCATCTACATCCCTGTTTGGATCTGGACACGAAGGTGCCTAAATAATTGTCAGATTAGGCTTGGTTTGGCTGTGGTGGCCTCTCCAAGAGGGCCTGAAGTTTGGCAGTAGGTGGGCCTTGGTTCCTGCTGAAGAAAGGCTTATCCATCATGGTACAAGTGACCAGTACCTTTTGGGATACCCCATATCCCAACCACCTTCTGGGTTGGAGCCTCTTTCCTCTTCCAGCTTTGGGCCTGTCTTGAAAAATGTTGGAAAAGAAAGAAAACATCTCTTGAAGCAGCACACGTCCAGTAAGAGTGACTCTGGTAGAAATGGTGATGGTTAATCACAGCTATCCCAAATATATTTTTTTCTAAAAGCTCTGGTCAGGAGGTCACTGGTAAATCAAGTTTCAGCCAGCATTATTTGTACAAAACTGGCTCCAGTTCTATTCATGTCCCTTTTATACCCCTTTGCATCTCAATACAAAAGATAATGACACTGATGAATCTTGTCCAGTGAATGCAGGGAGGGGCCTGATGGGAAAATGGGGCATTATCTCTCCTTCCCTCCACATCCAGGTGCAACCTTCTGTTCGTGTCTCCGAGGGGCCCCCAGTGATTTATTGATACGGCAATCTGATTTTGGTAATTAAAATTGATTTTCAGCTTAAGCTTTGTAAATACGATGATCCATAACAAATGTGGGTCATGTTCTTGGGGTGGGGTGGGAAGAGAGAATAAGGGAATGAGGATGCCAGGAGGAGTGATGTGGATGACAGCCACAGTGCTGGAGGAGGAGAGAGGCAGGGTGAGGTCTGTGAGCTGGACTGGGCTCTGCAGGGTATCCCCTAAAAGCCTCGTGGAGTCCCTGGGAATGTGCTGATCCCGTTGCTGTTGGATGGCAGCAGGGCTGCCCTGAGCCTGGATTCCAACATTACCAGCTCTGGAGGCTCCAAGGAAAGCCAAGAAAAGCAGCTGGAGCTGGGAGCAAAGTGTTGCTTGCTGCCGAGATATGGTGTGGAAAAGGAACAGAGGGAACAGCTGGCTTCTGAGAAGAGCTTTGGGGACTGTGGTATAAATCCAGTCATTCAGGTCTTCTCCTTTAGCTTCTTCTTGATGGAAATCCACAGACCTTACAGCAGGCCCAGAGAAGGCCACAAAGGTGCTTCCTTTCCTCTGGATACAGGCTGGGAGAGCTGGGTGTGTCCAGCCTGGAGAAGAGAAGGCTCTGGGCAGACCTGATTATGGCTTTTCAGTACTTACAGGGGGCTTATAAGAAACAGGGAGAGTGACTTTTTACAGGACACATCCTGATAGGAAATGGTTTAAAACTAAAAGAGGAGAAATTTACATTTGATGTTAGGAGGGAATTCTGGGCTGGGAGGGTGGTGAGGCCCTGGCACAGGTTGTCCAGAGAAGCTGTGGCTGCCCCTGGGTCCCTGGAAGTGTCCAAGGCCAGGCTGGAGCAACCTGGGACAGTGGAAGGTGTCCTTGCCCATGACAGGGGGTGTCACTGGATGATCTTTGGTTGTTTCCAACCCAAACCATTCTGTGACTCCATGAAATTCCTCTCTGGCTGCAGTTGAGGGGCTGAGAGCAGAACATCTCCTGCTGCAGGGCCCTCTGCCTGCTGCCACCTCCCCTTCTGCCCACTCCCTCAAGCATCCACCTTTCCCAAAACCTTTCCTCTTTCCCTGTGGGGGTGGCCTCTCCTGAGGCAAGGACAGGCTGTGCTCACCCTGCAGGTGCACAAAAATCCTCTGCTTTGAATATGCTGGGTGGCAACACAAAGCAGAGCCTGGCCCTGGGGATCTGTGCTCCTTTTGGCACTGATTTGGGTGAGATCAAGCACCTTTTCCTGCTCGTGCTTCAGTTTCCTCACTCATTCAGGGCAAAGAAAGTTGGTTTTCCTTCTGTGAGCAGCCTGTGCAGCCAGGCTGCCTTTGAACTGTCCCTGTTTCTGGAGGAGGAATGATCTCCCTGGGCTGTCCCCATCCTGGGGACTGATAAACCGAGCTCTGCTGGGAGATTTGCACGCTGCAAAAGGCTGGGAGCTCTCTGAAATCCGAGCAGAAGAGCTCTCCAAGCCTGAAGCCCTCCACCTCCTTCTTCCTCGGGCCAAGCACTTAAATCACTCCCTTTTGAGGCTGAGAGTGAACATGGCAAGCCAGCCCACACACTGGCTGTTTTCTGCTTCTGAGCCATTTTTCTAAGCCAGCCCACTTTTGTAGCACGGCTGCTTCCATTAGCTGATAATCTCACTGTACAACTTCCCCAATTGCTTTTGGGAAATCTCAGTGCAGAACATCTATTACATTTCCCTTGCCTACCTTGGCAGTAATGCTGCAGCTTCAAAGAACTCCCCACAAGTTAGTTAAGCAAAAGACCTCCTGCTTGTAAATCCGTGCTGGCTGTCTCCTCTAATCCAATTATGCTTTACAAGGTGCTTCCCTCACTAAATCCTGAAAAATTGTTTCTGATATTTTTACCCACAATTTATGTTAAGCTCCTCGGTGTATAATTGCTTGTCTAATCGCGTGCTCCTATTTTTGAATAATGGGGTTAGGTTTGACATTTCTGCAGTTCTCCTGTGTCATCTGAGAGCTGCTAAAATGTTATTACTCGAGACTTCACTCACGTGTGTGTGCTCGTTTCCTCCAAAACTGGTGGGGTTCATGCACCTGAACCATGTCTGCACTGATGGCTTTGGCTGTCATTAATGTCCACTTGTCAGCTGAACCCTCTTTTTGATTAGAAAAGAGTGAAAAATGCAGATGAAATAGAACAAGTCCTACTCACAGTAGTAGCTCTGCTTCTATTACGAGTATGAGAGGTGGGACTTAATTCAGTCTCCACCTTCAGGTACGAGGAACCTTCGGCAAAAGATGTGGAGCTTTGTGCTGAGGATCCTGCTGGCAGAAAGAAAAAATTCCTATTCTTTTCTGGAGAAAAGGATGCTCAGGGGAGACTTTATTACACCCTACAGCTGCCTGGAAGGAGGTGGTGGTGTGGTGGGCTCAGTGGGTCAGGTTTTTCTCCCAGACAAGTGACAGCACAAGAGGAAACATCTTCAAGTTGTTGAATCCAGGGGAAGTTTGTGTTGAATATTAGACAAAATTTCTTCACTGAAAGAGTGGTTAAGCATTGGAACAGGCTGCCAAAGGCAGTGGTGGAATCACCATCACTGGAAACATTCAAAAACTGAGCGTATCTGGCACTTCACCCTACGGTTTAGTGGGTGCAGGGGTATTTTGATTGAAGGTTGGATTTGATGGTCTTGGAGGCCTTTTCTCACCTTAACGATTCCATGGTAAGGAAGAAAGAAATGGGTCTCCCACACCCCAGAATATGAAGGTTTTGCCACTCAAATCTGAGATTTTTTTTTGATTCAGCAGGTCCAAGACATAATACCCCTGATGCAGGAAGCTGGGTTTAAATTTTGAGGACACCTGCAGGTAAGAGGATCAGAGGAGGGAGCTGTGTAGGAGGAGGTTTATTTGCTTGCCCTTTTCCTGTTTTCAAAGGCAGCAGCGATTTCCCAGGCAAATGTGACAGTGGCATCAGCTGGGAGTATTTTTTACACAGCACTGGCAGGGAGATCTGTTGAGATGTCACATCGTCACACCACCGAGATTTAGGGAATAATCCGTGATGTACCATCAGCAACACCACGGGTTTTGAGCCAGATGAAGGCAAGTGTCATCCTCTCGCTGGCAGCCAGGCAACAAAAGGGATGGAGTTGCAGTGGGGGAGCAGCATATGGTTTTGAACCTTAAATAGACTGGTCTTTTCAAACCAGGAGGAAGAGTGGTGGTTCCTCATGCTGGAATCCTTCCTAGCCAAATATCACATTTGCAATCCTCAGCCTTTCCTTAAAGTTTAACTGGGAAAAAATAAAAGGAGAAAAGAGCAGAATGGCTTCTCTAGCAAATCCCTCTTTTGAGGCCGATGTTTTTAACCTCTAAAAAGGATGGAACAACTCCCCAGGACTGAGGTCCCACAGGCAGGTGAGATCCTGCCACACAAACACCACTGAGGAGGTTCCAGTTTCCAGTCCTGCTGGATGAAGAAATAGTGGTTGCAGGGACTTGGAGTAAACAAAGCAGAAAAGGTAAAAACTGAAAACGTTTGTTTTCTCAATCTGAGTCTGATTTTGTCTGACTCCCTCTGGTTTGGATGCAGTTCCCACGTCCAGGATGCAGGAGGGAGGATTGAGGAAGACTCTGGACTTTTCTCAGAGTTGCCATGTCTCACTTCCCTGTTTTTGGAACTACTTTCTATGTTTCTCCTGTTTTTTCCCCCCTTTTAACCAGTTTGTTAAAGGTGGAGCTGCACTCTGAGGCCCCTGCTTTCCCAAAAATCCGTGGGGTTTGTCCTGAGCTTATCAACATCCGGCAGTGAGAGGAGCTCAAGGATGCTCTGGGAATTCAGCTTTGTTTACCAAGCCTGGGAATTCTTGTCCAACAGCCAGGAGATGCTTTAATTTCCTTCCTTTTGGTGGACGGTTGGAAGAGCATCTCTTGATGTCATGAAAGGTGAAAATTAATTGTCCTCACTCACCATTTCTGCCCCTCAAAATGTGAAATCCAGGATTCCAGTGATCTCTTGTAACAGGAACAACGATTTCCCAAGCAGGGAGAGGTTCAGCGGAGAGATGTCCCAGACTTCTGCTCATTGATGCTTTATTAATGCTGGTTCATATATATTTATCCAAATTATGATCTCTTCATGATTATTCTGCCTCAGACCCTTCACCTCTTGTGCTTTGAGTCTGAGTTCCTTCTCACCTCCCACCCCTCCAACTGCCCCAGATAAACTGCTACCACAGGTATTTCCAGCATAACACCTGATCCTCTTATTCCTTTCTGGGGGAAAGGTTTATTTGGAAAAAGATTATTCTTATTGCTCCGAAACCAGCTCAGCATTTCGAAGTTCAGGTGCACAACTTGCAAATTACAAGTTTTTTGCCTCCTCTCTGATGTGCTGAGCCTAAAAACAGCTCCTTGCAATCTGTCAGGGCTCGATGGGCTGAATTCTGTGAACCAGCATCTCCCCATGGAAGTTTGATTTCAGCCCTTGCAGTGGGTCCTGGCAATGATTCTCTTCATTGCTGGAGGGAATTTCCCCAGGACAAGGACTAAGGTGGTTATTTATGTTTTAATCCTCAAGCTTTCATTCTAAACAACATTCCTGGAGATGCATCTGCAAGAAAAGGCAGGAAAAAAAAACTCCTCCAAAAATGAAGCATTTTGGAGCTTAATGCTTTAATGTGATTTTTAATTGAAAAAATAAGAACTGCCTAGATATTTAGAAGTCTTAAGTTATTCAGGTTATAAACCCTTCTCTAGGTGTTAGAAAATACAGATACCTAACACAAGGCCCTGGCTTTTGTAGGACACTTTCACCTTTTATGAAGCATCTGGCTGGAGTTGACAGCAGAAATGGGAGACAGAGAGGGCTGGATATTAGGCTTTATTAAATCTGTCAATTTCTAAGTAATTAAGGGAGCATTTGATAGAAACTGAACTTCTAAATCATGCTTTAATCTCCGTTATTTTGCCAAAATGGGTTCTTAGTGAGTCTTTATGCCTAAAAGCACCCCTGGGCATTTGCTCCCCATCTGTGGGGCGGTGGGAGCTGGGGGCCTTTAGCTCTGCTTTTGGCTGCTCCCACCTCGTCATTCAGAGAATCAACCTCCTGATAGATGGCACTGTCAATAAAAAGGTTAATATTTTTAAAGGCTAGATAGATCTTTGTTTAGCTGCCATTTTTGTGGCAGTCCTGCAGTTCTGTCAGGAGGAGTTTGGCAGTCCCTGGGTTGACTAATTGGTCTCTGAGCTACCCTTTGCAGGAAGGGCCATGCATCAACTTCTGCTTGAAAAATTGTATGAAAAAAATAAATTAGAAAAAAAAAATTCACAAACAAAGCCAAAGAAATGGAGAAGTTAATTCTCAACTATGTCTGAATGTTCTGGTGAAATGGAATTTTGCTGAGATCTGACCTGTCTCGATTAATAAGAAAATTAATTCATTATATTATTTTATGAAAGGATTATGATTTCTGCACACCTGATCTGGGGGGAGCTGTTCAATCTGTATCCAAAAAGCCAATTTTGGGGCTTTTTAATGGGCTACTCTGAATTTGAATTTAGGAATTCAGAGGAAGTCAAGTTGTAGGAAATACCAGTGATGGTCTCACTGATACTACAGACCAATTTCTTGGAGGAAATGAGAAGCTGTGGCTGCCCCATCCCTGAAAGTTTCCAAGGCCAGGTTGGACAGGGCTTGGAGCAACCTGGGATAGTGGAAGGTGTCCCTGCCCACAGCAAGGGGCTGGAATGAGCTGAGATTGAAGGCCCCTTCCAACCCAAACCATTCTGTGATTCTATGAAATCAGTAGGAGAGGACTGGGGGCTTTTTTGAAGCCCTGCTCCCTGGTCTAATTAGGTGGGAATTCAATTAATCACTCTCAACTTGGTAAATACCTTTCACACCACCATTCAATATCCTCCTCTTTCCCAGAATTTCTGGCATCACAGGTGCTCTAAATCCTTAATACACTCCAAAACTGTAAAGAATTCAGATTCATGCACTAATATTTGAAGGTGCTGGAATTGCCACAGAATCACAGAATAATTAAGGTTGGGGAAAAACCTCCAAGATCAACGAGTCCATCCATTATCCCAGCACTGCCAAGGCCAACACTCAGCCATGTCCCCAGGTGCCACATCCAGGTGTTTTTTGAACACTTCCAGGGATGTGGTTCCATCCCCTGGGCAGGCTGTCCCAATGCCTGACCACCCTTTAAGTGGTCATTTCCCTGTGAATTGTCTTAAAAGGCTGTGCTGTCAATAGCCCACAAAAACTCTGATATAAACCCTCAGGAAAATGATGTGGAAAAGGGAGCCCTAACACAGCAAACTAATTGCTGGGATGTTTATGCATCAGCAGAAAGCAAAACACATTTAGGGCGATGATGAACTTCATCTCTGCTGTCTGTGTGGCTCATCTGGAAGAGGCAATTCATCCTTGTCTGGCAAATATGGCAATTACTGTCCCAGTCCCATTACAGGCCTGGTCACTGGGTCAGGCAACTTGTCTTGTGAAATCTGCATCCTGACGGAGAAAATGGAGTTTAAAGCTGAGCGAGACGAAACCCATCTGCAATAAAAATAATAATAATAATAAAAACTTTTCACTTCACATAAAGCCTGTGTGCCTAGCTAAGCTCTTTTCAGCCCAGGCTGACAATTGTGGTTGGAACTATTTGGTGACTACTTATAAATTCATGGAATTGAAAGCTAAAAGAGACTGGTGTGATTGTCTAATGCGATCTGCATAACTCAGGTCACAGAGCTCCTCGGGGAGATGTCTGCTCTGAGCCCTCAGCTCAGCAATATTTCATATCTTTTAGGAAAACAAACTGGCTGAGCTAAACGTTTCCAGGGATTCAGAACATGCTTTTCTAAACATCCCCCATTAGCGCCAGGCAATCCCACCAGTCCCGGAGCTTCACAGCATCCTTGGGAGCTGAAAATAGGATCTAACTCTTGCTGTGAATAGGGAAAAAAAAGCCTGATCCAGATTTATCCCACCTCCCTTCATAAGGAATGGGCAGAAATAGTCCTGGGTGGGGTTTGTGTCCATCTCAGAGGTGCTTTGGGTGCATGGAGGGAATTGGAGATTAAATAAATGGTGCAGGTGTGGGTCTCTGGCCAGGGAGGGATTGGAGCAGTGCTCCTACCTGGCTCATATTCCCTTCTTCCCAGACTGTTTCTGCTTCCAAAGGTATAAATAAGATCTTCACACAGGGAAGGATGTTTGGAGTTGCTGATTCAGGGAGTGATGGCCGAAACAAGAAATAAAATAAGTGTTAAACCTCGCTTTCCCTTCACCTCCTTTTGGGACAAACACCTATAAAATCTGTGTGTCCTCTGGAGAAGATCAAGGAACAGGGGCACGAACTCTTGTGTTTTCCTGAATCACAAGCCAGAAAGGTGGTACTGTAACTACTGGCATTAAAGCAGGGCATCTACAGCTCTCCTTGGGTAAGATCCCAGGCAGCTGGAAGGAAACTCTCCTCCTCACCTATTATTTTGGTGAGATTTGAACCTGATCCTCAGCTGGCTTGATAACACATTCCTAATTCCCTGCTCTCCATAAATGCTGAGGAAACCACTCTCCTGACAGTGTGGGTGAGGGCTTTTCTCCACGCCTGCTGCTGGGTTAATAAACCAGGGGCAGGGAGTGCTGCTTCGGGAAGAGGCAGGCTGTAATCCTGGGGAAGCAGAGGTGAAATTGCTCCTTCAGGACATCCATTATTGCCACCAGGCTGCACCCGCGTGGGGAGGAGAGAGACAGACAGACAGATGTCACAGATCCGTAACAGGCTGGGAAAAGCTGTGGTTAAAATTTTATGGTTCGCCGGTGTGAAATGGGATCTGATAAATAAAAGAAATGTTCCCCACAGCCCCTTTGCTGTGCTGTACAGACCTGACAGGGCTTTACAAATGCCATGAGCTGGCTGCCAGGCTGGGGGTGTGCACGCACAGGGACGGCTGAGGAGGAGTGGGATTCGGGATCATCAGCACCTCTGCTCATCCTATGGATGCCACGAGCCTGCTGTGGCTGGAAGGAGGCCAGACCCAGAGCCCAGAGCTCAGGAGGAGGGATATCAGCTCGCTCAGCATCCCTGCACTTCAGCCAGTGCATCAGAGGGTTTATTAGCCAGGCCATGTGTGGCCACAGCAGTATTTAGACAGTGGCCAGCTTGCTTTAATCAAACCGGTGTCAATTCTCACGCCGATAAAAGGATGAGTGTTTGACCTTCAGGCAGCCACATCAGTGCTAGGCCTGGCTTTCTTCTCATCCCTGATTCTTTTTATTCCCCATCCCCTTCCTGAAATGGTCCAAGGAGAACAAGTGAGAAGCTCCAGCCCTGTTGTGAGCATGTTTGCATTGGTTGGAGAAAAGGAGAGGTAAAGAGCAGCAATGGGAAGTTCACCACTGCTACTGAGGTGGGGAAGTCGAGTGCCCTGAGCTCTGCAAGGAGACCCCAAACTCTTTGAAGCCACTGGCTTCTTTTTGGGATGAGGGTAAGACATGGATAAAAGGGTTCAGGAGGGTCAGCAGTATCCTGCCAAGAGGTACAAGTGTCACCTGCTTGTGAGCCAGCCCTGCAGGGAGGTGCTGGGGCTGCCCCAGCAGTGAGGAAGCTTTGCTCTCCCAGCTGCTGGAGGTGCAGGGGAGGAGAGAATCCTTTGAGCTGCACAGGGTGTCTTGTGTTTCAGAGGTGCTCTCTGAGCCCCTGGCACTGCTCCTGGCTCTCATTGCTGTCCCCTTGCATTACATGCCGAGCACGGCTCCCTCCTTTGTGGCCAGGGACAAAAGGGTATTTGGGGCTTGTATTATTTGGGTTTTTTTTTTTGGTGAGCACTGTGAAATGCACCTGAGCAAATCCCCCAGCCCAAATCCTTTTGTAAGGGATGCCCACAAGGGAGGCAGGTGTAACCAGAGCCCTGGAGCCAGCGTGCCTTTGATCTTTGAGGTGGAGGGCTCCTTTAAGGTGCCTCAGCCGGCTAATCCCGCTCTCTTTCAGGGTGCCAGGTTGGGAACCACCTGGATGGAGCTGGCAAGGGTTTTGTGGGGTCTCTTGGGTCTCTGTGCTTTGTGCACAGGCCAGCTGGCAGCGTTGATCCTGTAGCCATCCAAGAACATCATCCCCAGCCCCTGTCCCTGCCCCCCTGGACAGCGTTCCTGCTCGGCAGCGGCTTTTGTGAGCTCAGGGCTTGGCAGCGAGGAGCTGAAACGGGATCTCCCCGTTTCAATGCGGCACCAAAGCTGTACCTGAAATCGAATTTGAGTAGTCCTCTGCAGGGACAAAAGCTCTGTTTCTCTGCAGAGCCTCATGCCAGCTGTTTTTCCCCCAAGAAATGCGGGCGCCGGGTCTGCCTTTCCGTAAAGAGGAAGGTGCGGTGGGAGTCTCGTCTTTCTGCTTTGGCTGGAGAGAAATGTGAAAAAATTCACCAGAGTACAAATGAAACTAATTGGAGAAATAAGAACCTTGTGTGCTGCTGCACAAGCTTAGGGATCGTGCAGAGGCCTGAATTTAGGGTTGTTACCAGGAGTCAGGAGATCCCAACAGCTCCACGGGTTTTCCAGTGCTCAGGTTGATCCTGTCTGACTGAGGGCTCTTCACCAAGGAATTTAGGATTAAAGCTACAGTGAACAGGCATTGGTTAATGCAAGGCTCTTTTGAGGATGACCTTGCACACCTGAGACCTGAGTTATCCTACAGTTAAAATGCTGGGGATTATATTCATAGTTTAGGAACATCCTGCCCCCCACTCTAATGATTCCTGAGGGCTAGAAGGGGTAATATTAAGGAATGTTGAATAAATCTGAAGCTCCTGATTTGGGCCAAATGGCATCTGGGCAGCGTGTTTTTATGAAAAATAGGACATTTTTCAATCTGTGAGGAAATAGGTGATCCATTCTTGAAAGAAATAATGAAGTATTCTTTGTGGATGGCCTGTCTTTACCTTTCCATGCAGTGCTTGAGACAACACCACAGCCTGTTCCCATTAAAAAAAAAGTCCCAAAACCTAAAAATAGCCTGAAGAGATCTCTGAAATGGCTTAATACTTGGCAGTTCTCAAAGAGCCCAAGGGTTTTCTTAATAGTATTCTCCAGAGATCAATATTGGGCCCAAATCTATTGAAAACTTTCATGAATGAGGGGAGGTTGTTATTAAAATCCTACAGATAAAATATTCAGCGGAACAACGATTAGCTCAGCATTAACCACGACCAGGGCATGGTGGTTGGGTGACTTTGGCTCCCTCAGACAAAACAAACACAAACTTTGCTGTCTCACAGGAAGGAATTCAGGTCAGGCTGGGAAGTGGGAGACGTGTCCTAGAAAGCAATGACTGAAATGGATGAGTGGCTCGTTTCTTCACATCCTTCCAAAGGGTTTTTCCTCCTCTGGCCTGTTGTAGAAGCAGGCTGACATCATCCTGCACCCTTGGAGGAGTGCAGGAGAGTGGGAGAGAGGAAAAGAAGGACTAAAAACCCACAAAAATTATTTCTAGGAAGTGGGAAGGTCTTCATAGAGTTTGAAAAACATCTCAGTGTTGATTTATCAGCAGGAAGATTGAGGAATTACTTGATTAGGATCTCTGAGCATCTTCACTGGGTGAAAACAGCAGGTTAAAGGGCTTTACAACCTGGAAAAGAAAACCAAAACAAAGATTGGTGGTTGGGAGCCAAAGCCTGATGAATTCACATGAAAAGGAAGGCATGTGCAAGGTTTTTATGGTGTGAGTGATTAACTGCTGGGACAAGCTGCCATTTGGGGGATTCTCCCTTTCCTGGTATCTTCACATCATAATGGGAGGTCTTTCCAAGGCAAGATGCTTTAGCTAGAGCCAGATTTTCTGGTTCAGCCTAGGAGTAGATGGGCAGTGGCCTGTGATGTTCAGGAGGTGACAACAGATGAGGTAGTGGTCCCTTGGGACCTTAAAAGTTATCCATTTGTATGCTCTGTGAATTAAATATCCTTGAACTTTAATTTTATGGCAAGATGAATGCCTGGGAAAGCTGGGAAAACACGTGGAGTGCTTGCAGCACCAGGTTGTGATCTCCATCCACTGAAATATGGGCACTGGGATGGAGCAACCCTCACTGCACTCAGTAGGAATTCTGCATTTCAAGCCCCTTTTGTGAGTTGAAACCATACAGAGAGGGAGCTGGGCTTTGCTGGGATCTTCTTCCCTCTAATTCCACGCCGAAACAAACAGCAGAGATGTCTAAAGACAAATGGATGTGCCCCAAAATAGCGGCCTGCGTCTCTGCCTGGCCACTGTCTCTTTTGGCAGCATTAATTATCCCCCCAAACCTTGAGGGCTCCCACAGGCGCCAGCTGAGCAGGGAGTGCTGTCTGCTTTTCTCTCCTTTAATAAACTGAGATGTAAATTTAAGGGCTTGGGAAGAGCCTGCTTCACATTTTCTCCCTGGATCTTGCTTAACTCCGGAGTGAAACCCTCAGGAAGGCTGCTGGTGGTGAGCGCTCTGGAGAGGCAGAGGTGCTGTGACAGCCCTGAAAGCCCCAGTTTCGGGGCTGTGGGTTGGGTTATTGAGTGTTTGCTCAGGAACAGCTGCAAGCAAATGTTATCACGGCTCTCCCTGCCTCACATCTGAAGATTTTTGGGCTGCAGATTAACCAGTGTGACCTCAGAACTCTTCGGCTGATGTTATCACTCTGATTGATGCTGCCTGTGGAGCTCCTGACAGAGAGATTTGAGGGCACTGCATGGAGAATGAGGTGTAAAAGGAGAGGTGGCAGTGATGGGAGGAGGAAATTTGGGGTGGGGTGTGTCTGAGGGTGTCTGGGAGCAATCCAAATGCCACTTTTTGTGGCAAGAAGCGTGGCCTCTGGGGAGCTGTGTGAAGATCAGTGCCGCTGCACGCTCACTCAGCTAAAAGCAATCAAGTTTTGTGAGTTACCTGCTTGTGCTAAAACAATCACAGGTCAATCTGATGGGTTGTCTTTGTCAGCTGGGAGGAGCCTGAGGGATGTGAGTAGCCCTGTGCCTCAAACTGAGAGGTGACACCCTGCTAAAGGCAGTGGCTCAACAATTTTTGGTGAGGTCAGTGCCTGAGAGCCCAGGGAGGGGACGAGGTGGTGAAGGCTACAAAGAGATGACCTCAGCCACCACGTAGCCTCTCCTTTAGCCCAACATTTGGCTAAAAAAAGGGTAAATAAATGGTTAAAAGAGAAAAGATGAGCATCAGTCTGATGAGGAGCAGCTGAGGGAGCTGGGAAAGGGGCTCAGCCTGGAGAAAAGGAGGCTCAGGGGGGACCTTGTGGCTCTGCACAAGTCCCTGACAGGAGGGGGCAGCCGGGGGGGGGCGGGCTGTGCTGGCAGGGAACAGGGACAGGAGGAGAGGGAACGGCCTCAGGCTGGGCCAGGGGGGGTTTAGGTTGGATATTAGGGAAAATTTGTTTATAGAAAGGATGGTCAGGCATTGGAAGAGGCTGCCCCGGGCAGTGGTGGAGCCACCATCCCTGGAGGGATTTCAAAACCATGTGGATGTGGCACTTGGGGACATGGTCAGTGGTGGCCTTGGCAGTGCTGGGTTGGACTTGTTGATTTTAAGAGGGCTTTCCCAGCCTGAGTGATTCTGTGATCAGAGGTACGGGGTGGTTTCCATGTGGGAGGTGACTGAAGAAGCAGGAGCTCCTCAGCCTTGAAGGAGGTGAGCCGGGGTGTATGGAGAGATTGGCAAACTTAGGAATGGCAGGAGGGGATGGATAGGAACTGACTGTTCAACACCTCTGCAAATACGAGAATTACAGGGCATGAAATTAAACTGTTGAAAAATCAAGTCCTGAACAAATGAAAGGAGGTGATTCCTTCAAGCAGAGGGCTCTGGATCTGTGAAAATCCCTGGCGAAGCATGTCGTGGATGCAAAAATCAATGCAATTTCAAGGATAAACCAAAGGAAAAAAGAAAGAAAGAGCTGTTAGGGTTGTGATGGAGAGACAGACAACATGCAGAAAGTCCCCTGAATGAAAGTAGCCAAAGGCTGGGCAGCTGCTGTACATACATACATAAGTATGTTTACTCTGGTCTTATGCTTTCCTTATAGGCCATGGCTGAAGACCAGGAACTGGGATATGTGGGGTGTTGGTCCCAGCCAGTTCAGCTGTTCCTGCGTGGTATTGTGGGGGATTTAAAGTCTGATTTTGACTGAAAAAAGGGCATTTATCTAACTGCCACAGTTCCTGTAGCCTGATAGTGCTGGCAGGGATTGTATCCTGCACAAGGGAGTTTGATCAGCACAGTCCTTCACGGACTGCCTGGGTCAGGAGTAGAGGGGCCAGAAACCTGGGAGAGGGTCAGGGGGCCTGGGAGGAGAGAGGAGGCAAAGTTCCTCCAGGAAATTGGATGAGGATGAGAACTTCATAGCCCAGGGAGATATTAAAAGTGTAAAGATGGAATTTGTAGTGGTGATAGGATTGAATTGATAGGAATGGATGCAATAGGATACCTGAGAGGGTTGCTGAGGAGAATTAATCTGTAGAAAGGTGCTCACTGATAGCTGAGGAAAAGGATCCCTTCCCATGATGGAGATGTTGGAACCAGATGATCTTTAAGGTCCCTTCCAACCCAAGCCTTTCTCTGATTCTGTGATGGGAACATCTGGAAAGGCAGTGGAACAACATGACCTGGAAAGTGCCACCACCAGCAGAAACAGCTCTTAACTTCTCCCTGTGTGTTTTAACTGTTCAAGCCTCCACCAGGAGCCTTCAAGGGATGCTGGACTTTGACAAACCCATTGCAGTGGCATGAATTCCTTTACAGATCCCAATTAAATCTATATATAGCCTCTTTGGAGCCTGGGTAACAATCTCTCCCTTGCTCAGCAGCCACGCTCCAGTGGCCACACAGTCACCGGCTCTCATTAAGCCTGGGCTGGCCCTGCATTAATTGTGACATGAGGCTCTTTTTTTGAAGGCTTTTGAACACAAATGTTTAGCCAAACCTCATTTGTTTCACAGTTTGCAGAGTGAAACACTTGACCAGGGGATCAGGATTTAGTGTAAACAAGGCAGGGGGGATGTGAAGCCACCTGGATGCAGCAGGGAGAAACACGGGTGGAATGCTGCAGGCAAAGGAAGTCGGCCAGAGATGATGGTTTGTAGGGTGGGGAAGAAGGTGGTTGGGTTCATCAGGTTTGGGCAAAAAAATCACTTATCTCTCCTTCCACCTCAGAGCTGGTGAACTCTGATTTTTCCAAGGCATTCCTAACAATTTTCCTGCCCTGTGCCAATGGGATGCTATCCCAGCTGAGGAAGGGGTTTGCATTGTTGGTAAGGGAAAAATGAGTGAATTCGGAGGAATTCTGGACTGAGACCTCCGAGTGTGTGAAACACTCTTCAACCTCCAAGCTCCCAGTGATGTCTTTCCCTGGTCTTAAAATCAGAGCCAAACATGGTTAAAAGGGAGAAGGNTCTACCTGGCCTATGGGCCTAGGGGGAGGTTTTGAATTGACCCAATCTGGAGAAACTTTTAAAAGTCTATATAAGTTTTAGAATTAAATAATAAAATCAGAATTCCGCCTCACCCAATCCAGTTTGGTTCTTGCACTCGGCTAGCGCTCAACAGCGACAACTTAGTATTTATTTAAGGGTCCTTAAGGTGTACTCTCCATGCGGGTGGAATGCTCTGGAATGCACACACCGAAAATGCACACACATGATACAATTAAGGCCTTGCAAATTAGCATATCTATCAAAGATTCCCCAATGAGAGGCTCCAGTGAAACCCTCAGCCAAGGAACTTTTCCCCTGGATGGGCCTATATTAGTTTGCAGAATGTGTTCTGGAGAGGACCTTGGTGTCTGGGGCTTTCTGACCCCCGACTGCGAGGCTTCCAAGATGTTTGGTCTCCTGGCTTAATGGAATATTGGGTCTATGCTGGTTATCAAACCTAACAGTTAAAAAAATTTGTGGGCTAAAAGCATAAAAGCTATATAAAAGAATATATAAAAGGAGTATATATAAAAAGGCAAAAAATCATCATGGTATCACCAGCAGGATGCTGTGTCCCCTGCTCCTCCTGGAGTGATGTTTTTGGGAGGAGAGTTGCTACGGAGAGGAGGAATTCTTTGAAGAAGGGACAGCACAGGGTGAAAGCTGAGCAGTTGTAAAGGGAGAACTGGGAACCAAGCCTTCAAGAGAAGGACTGAGATAATCTTTGTTATCTGTCTGTTCCTTTGTAAATACAGCCAGAACGGAGAGCAGGGATGAGGTTGGTGTGAGGGCTGTGTGACAGAGCAGATGGGGAAAGGCTCTTGTTCAAACGCAGCCCCTGTCACCACACAAGGGCTTCAGAGCTCTGGAATGGTTTTCTACCTATGGAACACAGGGGATTTCCTATAGCACTCTCCCAGACATTAAAGAAAATTTATTTTGTATTGTGACTGGTCATTCTGGTGCTGCAATTTGGAAGAGGGGAGGCCTGGACGTATTTGGGGATTGTTCTCAGTGGCAAAATTTGAGGAAGAGCGGAAACTTAAATGTGGCATTGATGTGGGAGTCCCCTCACCCAGTGGCTGTGGTGTATATTGTAAATGTCTCCATTTGACCTGGCTGTCCAGACTCCTTTGTATTCGGTGAACAGACACAGGCACATCCAGGGTGTGATTTATCTCATCCCTGCTTGACATCTGAAACACAGAGCAGACAAATCCTGCTCTGCAAAAGGTCTCTCCTTCAACAGAGCCCAGGTTTCTAGCTTAGAATTAGACTCTGATGTTGCAGACAGAGTTCAGTGAGAAGGCAAAGCCCTCACTTTTCATACCTGCCACAACAGAGCTGTTCCCTACAAGCTGCAAGACTGACAGACTTGATGGATGAGAAATGAAGCCCAGCACAGACTGAACAAAAACCCCTTGATTTGGGGGACTTTCTGAGCCAGCTGCAGGGTAAGGTCCTGACAAGGAACTTATGAAGAGAAGAACGCACTGCAAGGTGTGCAAAGCAAATTTCACTGCTGTAGGAGCAGCAATCCCATCGTGAGAAGATCTGACGGGAACTGCCATCTTTCAGCCTCATCCCAAAGTTGCCTGGAGCTGTTGCCACAGAGGCTGTGGGCATCAAATCTTTCTATTCCTCTTCTTGCTGTACCTCTCTTGGTGTGAGTGTCGCATAGTTGTGGCTGGGGATTTGCAGAGTGCAGACATCTCTCACTAAAGGTGCCCAGAACAGCTCAGAACAGAGAGAGGAGAGGAGGAGGAGGAGCAGCAAACACACTACTGGAGGTGGGGGGCCCTTGGTGAACAAGGATATTTGATCAGGTAATTTATCCTGCCACGCAGCAGGACACTGACCCCCACTTTAATTATTGTGTCATTTGTCCTTGACAGCTACTGCTGCTTCCAATTAACGCTCTTAATTAAAGCCCCCAGTTTCCCAAGGATGTAAGCGTGGATTTACTGGGAAGAGGGCGATGATGAAGAAGCAGAGCTTGGGGGTGTCTGATGAGAAATGACATTCCCTGTCCCGGTGAGACTGGCAAGTTATTTGCTTATCACACAGGAGTGGCAGGCTGGAATGAAACCCAGATCCTCATCTCTGTCCCCACAGGAGCAGCTCCTCTCCCACCAGTTTGACATCTCCCTGTGCATGAGTCGTGTTTCTCACCAGTGTAAATAATGTGCTGCAGCTCCCTGGGCTTTGCTTTTCCCTGTTCCTGCTCTTTTACTGGGTCTGTAGGTCAGGATATCAAACATGACAGAGGAAATCCAAGTCCCTTTGTCCATAATTCAGGCCAAAATAAAATCAGCATCTTGGGATGCCGTGCAGGTGACTGAACACCCTCACTGACTCTGTTAAAGGTGCAGGAATGCTTCAACCTGTGCTTCTTTCAGGTGGTTTTTTTTGCCTTCCTCTATTTAATAAACTGTATTATCATGAACACTCTATTCAGGGCTTTGAAATCAAATAAGATCCACTCTTAATCTTCCTGCAGTTTTTTGGGGCTGGCTGAGCCTCGAAAGATAGCAGCATTCACAGAACCCACATGGCTTGACAGAGCCACTGTTCAGTGTTTTGGAAATGTATCTTTTGACTGTTGGGAAGGAAATTGGCTACTTAAGATGCCTTTTTGTACATTTAAATTAACTTAGTCCATCAGACTGAATAAATCCTGCCGCTGTATTAACATCCAATTATAACAACAGAGATTGAGCAATGATTCAGGTTTTGACCAGACTGTTGGCAGTTTAAGGGGAAAAAGAAGTAATGTATATTGAAATAAAAAAGTCAAAAATGGGAGCCAGAAAATTATGACTGAGCACATAGCAGGAGCTTTTGTGAATATATAATGGCAGAAGTGAGAGCCAAATTTCTAACAGGATTAGCTGTTACTGTCGATCAGATCCAAAAAACTCAATCATTTTGTTTTAAATGACTTTTTGTAACTCATTCATACTAGAGATAGGGAGGGGAAGGGAGGCTGAGAGCTGGAGAATCTGCAGTCTGGAATTGGGGCAGGATCAGAGGTGAGGTGCTGTGTGAAGCACCCTGAAGGAGCAGTTGAGCTCTGAACCATCCAGCACTTTGCAGATTTTGCCAGATTTTTAACATGTCCTTGTGAGCCAGAGACTCATGAATGATTTCTTTGGGGACCAGTGAACGAATGTGTTGATGAGGTGAAATATCTCTTCAAACCCTGCTGCATCCATGGCAGCTGGGCCTGCTCCTTGTTCCCTTTCTGCCCTTGAGAAGGACATAGGATTCACCTCCCCCTTGTCCAACCCTGGCTCTGGGATTGCATCTCCCTCTGGATCAGAGATCATCTGTCCCTCTGCTATGGACAGATCTTTGGAAGCACAGCTGCTCCTGGATGTCCACCAGGCGTGTGGACAGGCGTCTGTAGGGACCTCACCTTCATCTCTTCAATATTCCAATGAACCCAAAGCCTAAATATGTTGTACTTAATAGCTTGGTGTTCACTGAGCGGGTGTTACCTGAACTTCCTCCTTGGGCTTGCTCCGATGCCATGAACCCACACCTTCAGAGAGGCCGAGACAGCTCCTCCTCCTGCTGCTGAGACCTCACTTTCAGCTTCAGCTCTCCTTTATAAAACAGAGAGACGTGAATAGAATCAGGGAATATCCTGAGTTGGAAGGGACCCACCAGGATCATCCAGTCCAGCTCCTGTCCCTGCACAGACACCCCAACAATCCCACCCTGTGCATCCCTGGGAGCATTGTCCAAGCACTCCTGGAGCTCTGGGAGCCTTGGGAATGTGCCCATTCCCCGGGGAGCCTGTTCAGTGTCCCACCACTCTCTGGGAGAGAACCTTTTCCTGATATCATACATTTTCCTAATATATGGGATATAAGCCCTGAGAACAACATCAGTCTGTTCTTACATCCATATATTGCTCTGACAGAGTGAGGCCAAAAGATCAGACCACTGCAGGAATAGAAATTACTCCAAACTGGCTCCTAATGCCCCAAAATGAAGGACACTTTCCTTTTCTAATCCTTCTGAAACGCAGGTTATATCTGGACAACACTCTCATGTGTGTGGTGGATTCTCGGGGTTGTCCTGTGCAGGGCTAAGAACTGGACTTCAGTGATCCTTGTGGGTCCCTTCTCACTCAGGATATCCCACGATTCTGTGATATTTGCTGCAAAATATTGAGTCCAGGTTCTACTCCCACGAAGGACCAGAGGTAGGAACCCTCACCAAGGCTGGGAAGTAACCTTGAAGAGTTTGTCAGGCTTTCCAAGGATGGAGAAGGGGTGGAAGAAGTGATCACAGCCTGGTTTGCCGTGGAGATTTCACCCTTCAGCACTGCCTGGCCCCTTCATCCCAGTGAATAAAGGCAAGGCTCTGTAACTGGGAGGCTCCATGGACTTCCCTCTTCCTAATATTTTAGTGGCAGCACAAAAAAGCTGCCTGTTCCCTGGAGGAGCACAGTCAGCTCCCAAACCCTTCAACTTGGAAAGCTGAGCTGAATTAATTACAATTTATGCTCCAAAAAAGAAAATAAGACCTCTGATGTGCCTTATTTGCTTGATGTTCTTCCTCTTTTCAGCAGACGACCCTTAGGTGGCTTTTCTTTCAGTTGCAGCTCCTTTGTTTTTTGTGGTTTCTTTCTGCATTAATTGGAAGGTCTGACACTCCCAGCCCGAGACATTTATCAGCGTGGTACAGTTTTAATTAATCTCACAATAAAGCTGCTTGAGGTGAACTCGTAAAAGGACTTTCAGGGCAGGAATAATGCACGTGGTGACACGGGACACACTCACGGTGTGCTTGACAGGATTTGGGATGTGGGAAGTTCGTGGCACATCCCTGTGGCCTCTGGGACAGCAGCACAAGCCAGATGTGCTCCTAAAAACAACACGTATCCCACAAAATATACCCAAACACACTGAAAACAAAACATTTCTGCAAAGATGAAGATCTGGGTTCCCAGTAGGTTCCTCCTGCCACTGGAATGAGCTTGGATATCCTTTGATGGCTAATTAACTAATAAGAATAAAACCTTCAGAGACCACATTTATCTACTCTCTTTATAGCAATTTGCCGAGAAATAGCAAATTTCAGTCCTCTGGGACTTCTTTCTTGTACATATATCAGGGCCACAGGTGGATTTTGACTCTGAACATTCAAGCCAGGATCACCAGGTGTTGGAAAAGTTCATGTTCTGATCTAAACTTCTTAACCAAGGCTCACTTCTGTCAGACAGGTGTTAACTGGCTCAGAAATGAGGTTGGATGGAACTATCTAGAGCTAATGAGGATAAATCAAGCAGCACCATATGTCAAACTGAGGGTGGTTTGGGTGGGAACTGCAGAGCCAAACCCTACTGTGCTCACAAAATTCTAATTACCAGGTGGGAATTGCATCTGGATTGAGGAATGGCAGATTTAGAGTCTTTCAAAGCTAAATTATCTGCTTCTTCTTAGAGTCCTCTGGTGGCCACAGCGCAGACATGGCCAAGCTTGATGCGATCGAGATAAAATAACTCACAATATATTTTTCTCTATAGGTGGAAATAAGAGGTGGGAATGGCTGACATAATAAATTATAATGTCTCCACCTTTTGGTAACTTCTTGTAAAAAATTCTGTGTCTTTTTGGAATTTGGATACGAAACAGACTATTGGGTTCAACAAGTTTAACTGGGTGAAACCCTGAGGCATAACATTTATACTTCATGAGCAGGTGATACCTTTTGATCAGAAGGTTAAGGAAGGTGGAACAACCTCATTCACGGCCAAACCATCTTAATTTTTAAACTTCTTGAACGAATCATAGAATCTTGGAAAAGACTTCTAAGATCATGAAATTCAACCATTAACTCATCACTGCCAAAGCCACCATAATTAGAGGAGTTTGAATGTCTGGCTCCCTGTTTTGTTCTTACAACTTTTATTGCTCTGTGTTCTGTTCTGATTACGTTTTAATGCTCATGACAATAGATTCAGATGAGAAAAGTGAGTTTGTGTTGGTTTTTGTTTGAGTTTTTTTTCCTCATACTCTCACATTTTCATTAAAGGCTTTCAGTAGCCGCAGTTGGTTTCTCTGGGTGGCTTGGCACAGGCAGTGGTGCAATGGTAAATAAACCCCATCGTGTTTCTACCTGAAGTTTTCTGAAGCTCCTGCCACTTCCCAGAAGCAAAACTGCACATTCTCAGCTTTTGCTTATAGACTATCAACTACCACGTGGGATTTGTGGGTAGGGGTGAGAAAAACAATTTCTGATGCAAGTAGAAAAGGGCTTCACACAGAGCTGGAATTCTGCCTGATATATATTTATATTAAAAAAAATTATATAATTAAAAAGCCAGTTTTTGGTTGATTTACAGATGCAACCAGGATGGATCTTAATCTGTCACTTCATGGCTCAAACTCTCCTGAACGTTGCGCCGAGTAAAAAATTGTCCCTGGGATCCAGGTGTATTCCCTCGTCATTTGTCAGGAGTAACTGCTCTGCAGTTTAGAGCTGGCAGTTCTCAGCGGTGTTTCATCAGGATAATACCACACTCTTGTCATCTGAGGGAATAAACTCTCCCTGCTGACAGGAACTGGGGTGAAGACACCAGCAATTGACTGGATATTATAGAGGCTCTCTGAAGCTTATTCAATGGAAAAGGAACTATCAGGTCATTGGGCCCAAATTGTGTGTTTGGCTTCAAAAGCTGTGAGGGGTTTACAAAACCTAAGAGGAATCAAAAGCGCTGGTCTGTGAGACAGGAGGTCAGGCTGGGCAGTCCCTTCAGCCTTTGAAACCTCTCGCTGAAATACTTTAATTAAAAAGGAAAAATAAAAGAAAAATTGATGATAAAATGCGGTATTTTGGCAGTAGATGGGTGTTTCAGGTCCTACTCTAATGCCTTCTGAGCTGCAAAAGCAGGGCTACAGAAAGAAAATATCCAGTCTGGGAGCCTTTGTCCTTTTCCTGGTGGGACCAACATCTCCAGAGTGGGATAAGTGATGGTTGGAGAGATGCACGAGCAATAGAGAGTGGAGCTCACGCTTTCCTGGGACCAGCAGTGGTGGTGGCAGTGGGGACTGGTGGTGCAGGAGGTTGTGGGAGGGAGACAAAGACATCACAAGACCTCAGTTCTTACAGGAAGCCAGAGAGCCACAGAGTCCACAACCAGAGAGATCAGTGAGATCCAGGGAGTGTAACTCACTGCAGAAGATCTCCTGTTGTCCAGTTGAAATGAATTGATTTGATTTCAAGGTACCACGCCCCCACAGCCTGTCTGATTTGCTGATTCCTGGGAAATCATGCAAGTGAAGTCATTTGGCAGTGGATGAAGGGTCACAGGGAGAGGGAAAGGCCACAGGGGGTGTGGACCAGGATCTGGACAGGGACTGCACCAGGCTGAGCTCTGGAGCAACCCATCCACATCCCTCCGCCAGCCCCAGGCCTGCCCAGCGCTGCACGGATGCCCCTGCGGGAGAACAGGCGCCAGGGGAAGGGGACAGGGAGGGTGGCACCTCCATCAAGGCATCCTGAGCCCCGTGAGAAGCCTGACAGGTTGTCCCCTTTCCTCCTGCAGCTCACCAGGGTGCCCGTGGAGTCGTGCAGCCAGTACGAGACCTGCAGCGAGTGCCTGGGCTCGGGAGACCCCCACTGCGGATGGTGCGTCCTTCACAACACGTGAGTACCCGCTGGGGTCTGTCCCCGTCCCAGCCCTGCCTGTCCCCACCACCTGCCCTCCTGGTAACACAGGTAGAGGGGCACAATGCTGTCTCAGTCCCTGGCTGAGCCAGGTACCTCCAAAAAGGTCTCTGGGACTTGCTGATGGGGAATTTGTTTAACTGAAAAAGGTTTTTGTGGAAGACAAGGGGAAAGAAGGGTGGTAGAGGCTGGAGAGAGCTCCTCCACCACTTGATCCACAGTTTTCTGGCTCCACCAGGAAAGCACCTGTCCAGCATGATGTGCTTTGAATCCAGCCCTCCGGCAGCTCTTGTCTGGGTGACATTTTCCTGGTAGTTTCCATTCCTTAAGGGAATTTGATTCTGACCAGGAGCCCTTGTCTCAGTACCTCCAGCTTTCCACTGCTGACCTGAACCTCTCCTCTTTTGGACTTGTCATGATCTCCATCACCCTTAGAGAGGAATCAGGTCCCTGTAAACAACATGGGATCCACTCCAAGGTAGTTTTCATTGGGACATTATGGTTTAACAGGTCAAGCAGGGACCTCATTCCACTCTTCCATTATCTTGTTGCACTGGTTTATCCACTGCCTCACGAGCAGTACTGGATCCAGGTGTCCTCAGGACTGGGATATCAGTTCATTGGCTTTGTTATCCCTAAGGCTGTTCAATGATGCCATTGATCTTGAAGTTGCCTCTCTGCAGCCTTTCCCTGAGTGATCTCCTCCTGCAGAGAGCCCTCTGCCCAAGCCATGGAGAGGGAGGTGTCAGCTTGGCTGAGCTCCTGGCTCTGAGTGGCAGGGAGGTCTCATTTGCCAAGCCCCTCTCAGCAGAGACGGTGCCTGGGAAGTGCAGTGGATGTGTCCAACCCAAGCCTCCAGCTGAGAGTGGCTCTGCAGGGTGTTGTCACTCCAAGCCTCACGGTGTCCTTGGCAGCCTTGGAGGGTTTTTCTGACGGGCTCTGCTCTTGCAGTGTGTTGGTTTTCTCCCTCTGAGTTCACCTGAATTCCTCCTGTTGCACTGCAAACTCTCCAGGTGGAGACAGGGATCCAGTTGAAGTGATAGACTTTGTTACCTCTCCTTCCTGGAACAGAAGGGAACAAACCTGGACCATATTCCAACCTTCTGTCGATGCTCTGAATGCTCTGCTTCTGTCAGCTTGTGTGACCCTCATCCAAAACCACGGCAGTCTGCTTAATTTCAAATCAGATCTGGGTGATCCATCCCAAAACATGTCCAAAAACGTGGCTCATGCTCTGGAATTGTTCAAGAGAACCTTGGCAAACCAGTCCTGAGTTGTGGTGTGGTGGGTAAGAGCCTGGAAAGCATTCATCCTGCTGACCTGAGGATATCTCCATTTGATACAGAGCTTTATAGCATGTTCCCATCCCATCTTATCCTGCATCCATCCTCCAGGACACCGTGTGTCTGCTCTCAGGGAAGGAACAGCACAGACATGTGCAAGCAGCACAGGAAAGCGCGAATTTGTTCATTGATTGTACCACAGCAATGCTGGATATTTCATCTCCTTCCATCCAGGGTCAGTGGCAACAGGCAATCAATACATGCAGCAATAAATCCCCAAAAGGAGAGAGAAGGGGCAGAGACAACTGCAGTGTGCAGCAGCTCATCCTGAGGAGTATTGGAAATGAAATGGAGGGTGATGGGNTGCTCTCAGGGAAGGAACAGCACAGACATGTGCAAGCAGCACAGGAAAGCGCAAATTTGTTCATTGATTGTACCACAGCAATGCTAGATATTTCATCTCCTTCCATCCAGGGTCAGTGGCAACAGGCAATCAATACATGCAGCAATAAATCCCCAAAAGGAGAGAGAAGGGGCAGAGACAACTGCAGAGTGTGCAGCAGCTCATCCTGAGGAGTATTGGAAATGAAATGGAGGGTGATGGGTGGGGTTGGCAGCATCGATTTGGTTAAAACAAAAAAATCCCCGTGCAGGCTCGATCCTTCAGGGAGGAGTGTGGCTGGAATCTGGACCTGGCTGATGGCAGCGTCCCCATGCCCTCCTCCCTCTGGTCACTTCACCTCTGTTTCCTTATCTGGAAAAGAGAAACCCCTCTTATTTATGTACCTTGCAGCAGGGTCACTGAGATTAATTCCCTGAGGGGTTTTTTGAAGCACTTTGAAGGCAAATGTTATCAAATCCCACTTCAGGTCTGTTGCTTCCCTCAAGTTTTCCTCACCGTTAAGAAATCTGATTTTCAGTCCTAGTTTGGGAGGGGTTTTCATTGCAGCCTCAGGCGTCCCAGAAGGGTCTCAGTTTCCTCATCCTTTTGGGCAGCCCTGAGAGCAAAGGAGCCAATTACATCCCACTCAAGTTTTGGGTGCACAGGATATTCAGGGTAAGGATACCAGAATACTGAGTCTCTGATTAGAAATTTTTGCACGTCAGAACCCCTTAAGATTCATTAGCAGACTTTTCCTCAGGTGGGATACGTCATCAACAACTCCTGCATGGGGATCCCTGGGGAAACATGCCATAAACATTTCCCCTCCTGGTTGCTAACCCTTCCCTCTTCCTCCCCAGTTGGAATCCCAGGGGATTCCCAGTGCAAGGCTGAATCCAGTGATATGGGAGCTTTTGGAAGGCATGAAGGAGGCAGTTGGGCTGTGCAAGAGCTGGGAGCCAGATCTGTGGGCAAAGCCAAGCTGTTCACTCATCCTCCTCCAGTATAAACCATCAAGAGGAAGAGTGGTGGGAGACAGGTGGAAACTGCCCGATGGGTTACAGCAGCGTGTTTTTTGTTTCTCCCATGCACACCTCTTTTATTTTGGGATTTTCCCTCCAAGGGTTGATGCCACCCCTCTTCCCCAGACCCCCATTTCCACCTATCCTCAGCTCCCACCACCTGAGAGGTCCGGGGACAGCTCCCCATCCATCTTTTCCCGGCAGAGCTGGGCTGTCTGCGCCGAGGGCGGCGTGCCAGGGCTCGGGAATCGATTTCCACAGCTCTGCTGTCCTAACCTTACACCGAGAAACTCGAGTCCTCTGAGAGAGAGAGAGGCAGACAGACCCACAGACGGCTGCAGGAGAGAGAGGTGGGGGAGGATTGATTGGCTTCTGCCCTGAGAAGAGGAGCTGATACAGAGCAGGTCACCGGAGCTTTTCATTTCTGTATCTTCACCCTGATCTTGCCCTCCCTCCCTTTCCCAGCTCTGCTCCCTCCCGGGCTCTGCTCAGGCCTCTTTAGGCAACCATGAACCATTTACTTGGTGGGAATTCAAAATGTGGCTCTTGGTGGCTGCGAGGGTGTCCCAGGGAGGGAGAGGGGCTGGGGTGGGAGCAGCTGGGAGGGACCAGGCTGCAAAGCCACGAGCTGGCACTCGGGGTGTGCTGCAAGGTGACAACAATGTCACCAGCCCCAACTGCACAGAGGTTTGAGAGCAAAGCGAGGTTTTCTGCAACCGTGGAATGAATTCAGCAGCTTCCTCCTGTGTCAGATGCAGCCCTGTCCAAAGGTGCTACCCAAATCTGACCACCTTGAATCCCCTGGCAAGTTATTCCTGTCTCATCCATATCCAAACTGTAACCCCCCTCTTCCTTCTTTCCCAGCAATAATTCAAGCTCATTATCCCCAGAGGAGGGACAAACCCTTCTCAACTGAAAGAACCCTCCCTAACTCTAGATTGGATATTGGGAAGAAATTCTTCACTGTGAGGGTGGGGAGCCCCTGGCACTGAGGCTGCCCAGAGAAGCTGTGGCTGCCCCTGGATCCCTGGAAGTGTCCAAGGCCAGGTTGGATGGGCTTGGAGCAGCCTAGGAGAGTGGAAGGTGTCCCTGCCCATGGCAGGTGGTGGAATTGGATGATTTTGAGGGTCCCTTCCAAGCAAACCACTCTGTTATTCTATGCACATTCACAGATCTGTGTGCTTGTGGTCACCACATGGGTTTTCAGCCCTGCACGGCGTCCCTGGGCTGTGTTTAACACCCCAGTTGCCATAAGAATGGAAATTTAGGGCAGAAAAGCAGCGTCCCTATAGAGAAGGGCAACCTTTTATTGCAGGGAAATCCCCTGCTGGGTGCAAAGGAACTCGTCCCAGGCTCTGCTGTGTTGGTGCCACTCCTAAATTTTCACTTTGCTGCCTCATTTCATCCTCATACAACATCCATCTAATTCCAACAGGAATAGCTGAACACACACAAGCTGTCCTTAAGGGAGGATGCACCCCCAGGCACCAGCCTCCTTCTGCTCTGGAATGTGCCCTTGCAGGTCTGGGGACTCCTTGGCTGGCAGGTCATTAATTGCAATCAGAGAGGGAAACAGTCCCATTTTCTGGGAGAACTTGTGATATTTCAAAACTTTTTTTTTTTCCTCCAGCTCGCAGTGACCAATTATTTTTTTTAATAAGAAATGTTCTTGAAAGATGTTCTGGAAAGGGACTGATTCAATTTAGTAATTGGAGAATGATTCATTTAGACTTCGGAAGTTCTCGTTTTGGGGTTTGATTTCAGTTTTTAGCAAATTGCTTGAGATTTCAAAATAAAAAAGTCAATCTGAAAGGAAGCATCTTTTTTTTTTTTTTTATTTTTATTTTTTCATTAGAATGAAACATTTGGGCATCTGTGATTTTTTTTCTCCCCCAAAAGTCTTCACCAGCCCTGGAGACTGAGCAAAGCAGTCAACAAGCTCTGTTGGTTTAGAGGAGCTGACATTTGCTGCGGAGGGAAGAGGGATTGTTTAGGCATCTCCAGTCTGTCCTGCTTGGAGATATCGGAGCCAGGAGCTGGCTCTGCTCCCTGCACTCCTCTGCTCAGCTCAGAGGAGCTGCTCATGTCCTCTGTGTGTCCTTCTGGCACCCAGAGTCTCCCCAGGGTACCCGAGCTGGCTCCGTTGGCTTTGCAGAGGACGTGACAGCGGATCCTGCTGCTTCTGAACCTTGGGAATAGGATCCAGTGGCCTCCTGCAGCCATCCTCACCCTATGGAAGAAGCAATGACATAAGACTCCCACATCTGGGCCACACCAGTCCCCTTCCTGGATCCCTTTGGCTCTGGGTTAGTCAAGGGATGGCCAAATTCTCCCACACACAATTCCACAGGTGGAGTTGGCCTGGATTAACTGGATCCCGGCTGTTATGAATTTTTTGGTTTCCCAACAAGAAACCAGCTCTGTTCAGAGGGATTTTATGCCATCCTCTGGCAGCAGAAACCTACCCCAGTGTCTGGAGAGTGACCCTCCACATCCTCCTGCTCTCCACCTCTTCCCACCCACCACAGCCACTCGTGTGGACAACTTGTACACCTCGAAATTACAATGCTCCTTTCTAACATGATATGAAGGAAAAAAAGCATTTAAACAAGCTGTTTTCTAGTGATTACTGTGGAGGGGGAGGGAGGTTTGTCATCCACCCTCAGACTCGTTGCCAGACCAGGAGAAAAAAAGGGCAAAGTTCCGAAGTGCAGCTCGCGGTGCCTGGGCTCAGCAGGTAACCTGATGCGCTGCCTCTGGCAGAGCTCATTGATCGTCCCTGGCTTTAACTTTCTTGGTCAAAGTCTTCTGAACCACCAGAGAGTCTCGGGTAACCTCAGCTGCCTACACAGGCTGCAACAAGACCTTTCTTGAAGGGTCTTTTTCTTGCTTGGCTTTCTGCCGTCTGAAAGCCCGCGACTCTTTCAGGCTCAGGGGTTTTGTTCTTTCTTTTCCCCTTCTCCTCCTTGTTTTCCCTTCCCAGTCTTTTCCTCCAGTGCTGCTTCTGGAAGGGTCTGTGTGGGTCAGGCTTGCAGGAGGTTGGAATATCACACACAGTGCTGGGCCACTCTGAGCTTTAGCAGTGAGAAAAGAGGGATTTACTGGCTCTTGCAGGGCTTTGTGATCCTATAAACCCTCAGCTGTCCCTGCCTTGTACTCCCCGTGCTGTTTTGTCCCAGGGTGCAAACTGGAGTCTCTCCAATAAGGCAGCAATTTGTAGGTGCTTTGCATTTACCTGGAATGATGAAAAAGCCATAAAATCAGGGAATATCCTGAGTTGGAAGGGACCCATGTGGATCAATGAAGTCCATCTCCTGGCCCTGCACAGAACAGTCCCAAAAATCATGGCAGATCCCTGAGAGCATTGTCCAAACTCTTCCTGAGCTCTGGCAGAGTTGGTGCCATCACCACATTCCTGGGGAGCCTGTTCCAGTGCCTGACCATCCTCTGGATCTCACAGTCATGGCTGGGGCCATTTTTATAGGAAAATCTTTCTCTGTCTTTTCCTGACTTAACATCGTCCTGCCATGGGGGCAGCTCTCGAAGCCTTCAGACACCTGGGAGTCCTGTCAAAGGTACCTCATAATTGTCTTAATCTTCCTGAGGATGGAGCAGCCACATGGAGAACATGGTTTCCAGCTCAAATCCTGTTTTTCCTTGGAAATCTGTACCCAGCTGGGCTGTGCCTCCCCATCAGAAATGAGGCTCAGAGCTACTTCAGTTGTTAAGTTCAACACCCCGGTGTGTCCGAGGTATTTGTGGACATTTCTCACTGCAAAGGAGATTTCCAGTTCCATGCTGCCGCATAAGGGAGAGAAAAACATTAATGCTGGGAGGGAAAAGTAATTCCAGGAAATCTGAAGTCTTTAATTTGGTTTGAAAGTCTCCAGCCATTTGTTCAGCAGTCAGTGGTGGCAAAGGCAGGAGTGAATGGGCTCTCAGGACGTCTTGGTTTGACTCCTCCTGGGTCACAGCTGGCCTGAGAACCCCTTCCACCTGATAGCAAGGGAGAGTGGAGTCATCCTCCCTCAATTGGCCTTGGCACGGAGCGATTCCCACTCCTTCCCAGGCAGTTATGGAAACTGGAGCCGGCGTTTCGGAGGGAAGCGCAGCAGGGGGGCATCAAATCATCCTGCCCCGAGCCCAGGGAATCTCTGATCTGCCTGCTGAGGTACAGCTAAAGTACCCATCCTTTCACACCTTTGGAGCCGAGGAAATAGCCCCAAATGTGACAGCTCTGCAATGGCCTTTTGAAATGAGATCGGGGCTCTCAGCTCAGGGAGGAGGAGGAAATTCTCAGGATGGGGAGCCGTGGCTATTGATGGTGATAAAGCCCCGAGTGAATAGGAGGCTCCTGGGAATCCTGGTTCTCTACAGATAACATTGAACAAACCCCTCTGAACCAGCCCTCTGAGCAGAGCAGCCGATCCCCAGTCCTGGAGAACCGACCCATCGCTGCATCCATTCCCTAAATGCCATCGTGTCCCCTCTGGGAGCACTTTTCCTGCTCTGGTGAGCTGAGCAGTGCAGGGCAGAGCTGTGCCCTTCACAGGTTGATTGTCTCGGTGGCTGTACCTGCCTGAGGCAACATGGGGACAGCACTGGGCACTGTGGGCCATAAGACGCAGGCGTGTGGTAAATGTGTTTTGATAACAACCTTTTCTTTGATTAGCTTATTTTGCCAGAGGGCAGTGGGGAGGGGTGGGAAGATAATTAGTTTGTGCAGTGGGTTCCAGCAGAAGCTTTCTCCTCGTGCAGCCCTGCGAGTTTGGTGTCCTACTTGGGATTTGTCTCCGTCACAGGAACATTGGCAGCGCAGGTTTAGCCTTGCACAAAGTTCAGCCTCTGCAGGGGAAGGTCTCTGGGTGGAATATCTGCATATCCCACAGGAGATGTCTAGGGAGGGAACAGGGACAGGGGAAAGCTGTATGGCCACCCTGAGCAGCCTTAAAAATATTAAAAATCAGGTGTGCACTGAAGCTGAGATGCAAAGTTACAGGGACTGTCACAGGGAAGGAGCATTCCCTGACTTGAATCGCAACACGGATGATGACAGAGCCAGCAGGGAGATTCAGACCTCAAGAAGCAGCACAATAAGGAATAATTCAGGTGCTTAAACACAGATATATCGAGAATACAAGGAGACTTTGAATTATAGGTGTTTTTATTTACACAAGGAATTCGATTCGGTGGCCCATCCCTGCTGTGCTGCAACTGGTGAACCTCAGGTGCGAGATGTTCACCTGGGGCTGAAAAATATGACACAGAGTCTACTTTTCTTCTGGAGGATAAGATGGGGGCCTGAGGACATCCCCAGTGACTTTCGACCTCTGTGTGTTGGCGACAAAGCAGAGCCTAACCCCAGCTTGTGATGTTATCCCCTCACAAATTCTCAGAGCAGACAAAATTCCACGGGGTTTGCAACGTGACCAGTCTCACTCCTCCCACGAATTTTAAACTCTTCCAACACCCTAATTTGCAATAAAGCAGGGCTAGGCTTTGCTGCAAGGCTGTGGCACTCAGTGAGTGTCAGGGAATATGGATGGCTCAGGGAACCGTGTCAGTCGCTGGGCTGTTCGTAGGGAATCGCTCTCTTTCAGGGAATCGCTCTCTTTTAGGGAATCTGCTCTCTTTTAGGGAATCTGTCTTGCTGTCAGGTGCTCCCTGGTGCCTCTGCAGCCAATGAGCTGCCAGTGAGGGAAAATGGCACATCAAATGAGCCCTCCCCAGGGTGGGGGAACATCGGCCTTGTGCTGCCACTGCTGCTTCTGTGACATTTCATCAGCCTCCACCTGTGACAAGTCCCGGAAGGGAATGGAGCAGGGGAGGGTCGGGGAGAAATTCCTCCTAAAGAAAAGCACAGCAAACCTTTAAGGCGTGTCTTTATCCAGACTCGGTCTCTCCATGGATCTGCACATACTCCTGCCCATAAATACAGGACATCAGAGAATCATTTGTGTGGGAAGAATCCTTATAAGATCATCTCACTCCACCTCTGCCATGGGCAGGGACCCCTCCCACTACCCCAGGCTGCTCAAAGCCCCATCCAGACTGTCCTTGGACACTTGCAGGGATCCAGGGGCAGCCACAGCTTCTCTGGGCAACCTGTGCCAGGGCCTCATCACCCTCCCAGCCAGGAATTCCTTCCCAGTATCTTCTGTTGCACATTCCCATATTCAGTGACCTGCCACCAAATCTCCTCATGTGCCACCAGCACAGCCCCTAACTCTCCCTATTGCTCCCACATCCCCCTGCACTCCATCCTAGAGGTGCAGAGGTGGATCCTTTCCCCTCTGACTTCTGTGCCAGAGAGATTTTATCTTTTTTTTTTAACTTTGGATACTTTTGGATACAAGAATTGGGTATTTTTTGAACAGTCTCCACAGGGAAGTGGTCACAGCACAAAGCCTGCCAGAGTTCAGGAAGTGTTTGGGCAGCACTTTCAGGCACAAGGTGGGATTTTTGGGGTGTCCTGTGCAGGGCCAGGATTTGGAGTCACTGATGCTTGTGAGTCCCTTCCAGCTGAGGTTATTCTCTGGTTCTGTGATTCTATCTCCCTTCCCAGCAGAACTGTGGTCCTGGAGGGAGGTTCTGAGAGTTCACGGGAGCTTCTGAGCCTGAAGCTGATTCTCTCANATTTTGGACAAAGTACTTAGGATGGGATTTATCTCATCTGCTCCTCAGTTTCTTGTCTCTGCAGACAGTGAAAGACAAAGACTTTTTCTGAACTCATTCCTCCTAACCCTGAGGTGTTGAAGGCAGTGGAATGAGTTGCCCTCTGGAAGTGCCAGTTTCTTTTAGTAGCTACTGAGGAACCTTAAATGACCATATCAAACAATGCTTGACTTAAAATGACTCCAATCCTTAACTTCCCTGTGTTTTAGCCTCTTGTTTGTAGGACAGGAGTAACAGTTCTTCACCTCGTGGGTGGGTGTGAGATCCTAAGACTTAAAACACTTTTGATGATGAGTGGATTGCAGAAGTCCTGTAGGGAGCTGGATGTGATGACTGCAAGCTCCCAGACAGTAAAATAAATAAATTTTTTTAAAAATATATATAAATATAAATATAAATATAAATATACAAAGCCCCAAATAAATATATATATTTAAAGTACAAAAATAATATTTTCATCTCACCAGTGGCTGAGTAGGTTTGTGGTTTGTTTAATGAGAGCAGAAGGAGCCTTGGCAGGCATGACAAGGTGCAAACGTGCAATTCCTTGATTATCCCAATGAATGCCCTTCTGTTAGAGCAGAGGTGGCACCAGAAGGGTTAAGGCAGGCAGGGAAGAAGCAAACACCCCCCATGTCTTGCTTCTCCCTCCCACATCTCATTCCCAATGCCTCCTGCCCCTCTGCCCCAGGCAGTGTAGGAGATCTACATTTTAATTGAGACATGTGAAGAAAAAATCTCAATCTAACTCAATCTAACTCCCCATGCCTGGAAGGCTTCTCCCTTGGTAGCTTGGTGCAGATTCAAAGTGCACCTTTTGGGGTGAGGGTGGGTTAGAGCCCAATCCAACCCGACCTTGGATGTTTCCAGGGATGGGGCAGCCGCAGCTTCTCTGGGCAAACTTTGCCAGTATTTTACCACACTCATTGTAAAAGATTTCTTGCTTATATCTCATCTAAATCGACCCTCCTTCAGTTTAAAACCAGTATTAATAATGCCCCTGGATTAATGGGACCCCTGTATTAATGAGTCCCCCGTATTAATGAAACCCAGCTCCTGTGGCTCAGAGCTGAGGTGAGGAGATGACCACAACAAAACTGAACTCCTTTTGTCTTTCAGACCCAAACCTCCCCCACAAAGAGGTTTTGTCTTCAGATTTTCTCAGCTGCAGCTGAGGGACAGGAGCCCCCTGGACCTGTCCTTCCCCGTGGCTCCCCAGGAGCTGGGAACAGGCAGCCAGACTCATCCTGCCCCCAACGCCAGCTGGGAAGGGATGCCAGCCAGCCCTGCCAAGGAGCACTGGGTTATTTGTGCAGGGCAGGAGGGCAGGATTTCAGTTCAGATAACACTTGCCTGCTTTGTCTGCTCCCAGTCTCTCAGAGCCTGATAAGGTGTTATCAGAGCAGAGCATCTCTGAGATGTGGCAGGGCCAGAGGTGGCTTTTCTGCAGGTTGCCCTGGCCCTCTTCCACCCAGCACCTCTGAAGAGGCAGCCA
>VZTH01008340.1:37318-83269 GCA_013397815.1 Aleadryas rufinucha | reverse complement strand
GGATCCAGGGGCAGCCACAGCTTCTCTGGGCACCCTGTGCCAGGGCCTCACCACCATCCCAGCCAGGAATTCCTTCCCAATATCTTCTGCTTCACATTCCCACTTCCAGTGACCTGCCACCAAATCTCCTCATGTGCCACCAGCACAGCCCCTAACTCTCCCTATTGCTCCCACATCCCCCTGCACTCCATCCTAGAGGTGCAGAGGTGGATCCTTTCCCCTCTGACTTCTGTGCCAGAGAGATTTTATCTTTTTTTTTTAACTTTGGATACTTTTGGATACAAGAATTGGGTATTTTTTGAACAGTCTCCACAGGGAAGCGGTCACAGCACGAAGCCTGCCAGAGTTCAGGAAGTGTTTGGGCAGCACTTTCAGGCACAAGGTGGGATTTTTGGGGTGTCCTGTGCAGGGCCAGGATTTGGAGTCACTGATGCTTGTGAGTCCCTTCCAGCTGAGGTTATTCTCTGGTTCTGTGATTCTATCTCCCTTCCCAGCAGAACTGTGGTCCTGGAGGGAGGTTCTGAGAGTTCACGGGAGCTTCTGAGCCTGAAGCTGATTCTCTCATCCTGCTGTGGGGCTTTGTTTTGTGGGGAATCCCCCTTGCTTTGCTCTAAGCACAGTCCCTTCTCCCTAACCCCAGCAACATCTGCATTTCTTTTATTTGGTGAGTGGCTCTGAGCACCTCACTGTCCTGTTTTCTCGAACATCTTGTCCTCCATCGTTTTCCACTTCAGATATGGATGCAAGAAACCAGGATATTCAAAGAAAACATGTTTTCTTGCCATCCTCTGCTGGGAAGGCCAAATTCTCAGTGAAGAATAGAAGTGTTGGCTGTGAATTTCTCCTGCCCCTGGCAAGGGGCTTCTTTTTGTGCTGTAGGGACATGGGGCTTGGCTGTGTCCTGGAATTAGCCCTTGCTAATGGAAGGAAGGGCAGGTTCCTTTTTGTTTCCCTCCAACATTTTCTTCCCTGCCTGGGAAGTTGCACCAGCAATTTGCACATCTTGTTGTTGGCTGTCTTGTGGCAAAAAATAAAGAGAAAGTTGAGGAGAAGTTGAGACAAATATTCTGAGGAGGAGGGGAGATGCTGAATGCTCTGCTGGGACAGAGTGGAGCAGCTGGAGGATGATTCCGCCTAACGTGGATGAAGGGATTTGAGAAATCAGGGAAGAGGGAATTGGTGTGGGCTGGAGGACTGAGTCACTGTTGTAAGACAAGATCTGGGACAGGTTCTGGCTGGAGAAAACAAGTCCTGGACCCCTTGGTGCATTCAGAAAGGAATGTCAGCACGATCCGCTGGTTACAGAATCTTCCTTGGCAAGGGAGAGCAGAATTAATTTCCTTGCTCTGCTGTAGTACCTTGCATGATTTTGGACAAATTACTTAGGATGGGATTTATCTCATCTGCTCCTCAGTTTCTTGTCTCTGCAGACAGTGAAAGACAAAGACTTTTTCTGAACTCATTCCTCCTAACCCTGAGGTGTTGAAGGCAGTGGAATGAGTTGCCCTCTGGAAGTGCCAGTTTCTTTTAGTAGCTACTGAGGAACCTTAAATGACCATATCAAACAATGCTTGACTTAAAATGACTCCAATCCTTAACTTCCCTGTGTTTTAGCCTCTTGTTTGTAGGACAGGAGTAACAGTTCTTCACCTCGTGGGTGGGTGTGAGATCCTAAGACTTAAAACACTTTTGATGATGAGTGGATTGCAGAAGTCCTGTAGGGAGCTGGATGTGATGACTGCAAGCTCCCAGACAGTAAAATAAATAATTTTTTAAAAAATTATATATAAATATAAATATAAATATAAATATAAATATAAATATAAATATACAAAAAACCAAATAAATATCTATATTTAAAGTACAAAAATAATATTTTCATCTCACCAGTGGCTGAGTAGGTTTGTGGTTTGTTTAATGAGAGCAGAAGGAGCCTTGGCAGGCATGACAAGGTGCAAACGTGCAATTCCTTGATTATCCCAATGAACGCCCTTCTGTTAGAGCAGAGGTGGCACCAGAAGGGTTAAGGCAGGCAGGGAAGAAGCAAACACCCCCCATGTCTTGCTTCTCCCTCCCACATCTCATTCCCAATGCCTCCTGCCCCTCTGCCCCAGGCAGTGTAGGAGATCTACATTTTAATTGAGACATGTGAAGAAAAAATCTCAATCTAACTCAATCTAACTCCCCATGCCTGGAAGGCTTCTCCCTTGGTAGCTTGGTGCAGATTCAAAGTGCACCTTTTGGGGTGAGGGTGGGTTAGAGCCCAATCCAACCCGACCTTGGATGTTTCCAGGGATGGGGCAGCCGCAGCTTCTCTGGGCAAACTTTGCCAGTATTTTACCACACTCATTGTAAAAGATTTCTTGCTTATATCTCATCTAAATCGACCCTCCTTCAGTTTAAAACCAGTATTAATAATGCCCCTGTATTAATGGGACCCCTGGATTAATGGGATCCCTGTATTAATGAGTCCCCCGTATTAATGAAACCCAGCTCCTGTGGCTCAGAGCTGAGGTGAGGAGATGACCACAACAAAACTGAACTCCTTTTGTCTTTCAGACCCAAACCTCCCCCACAAAGAGGTTTTGTCTGCAGATTTTCTCAGCTGCAGCTGAGGGACAGGAGCCCCCTGGACCTGTCCTTCCCCGTGGCTCCCCAGGAGCTGGGAACAGGCAGCCAGACTCATCCTGCCCCCAACGCCAGCTGGGAAGGGATGCCAGCCAGCCCTGCCAAGGAGCACTGGGTTATTTGTGCAGGGCAGGAGGGCAGGATTTCAGTTCAGATAACACTTGCCTGCTTTGTCTGCTCCCAGTCTCTCAGAGCCTGATAAGGTGTTATCAGAGCAGAGCATCTCTGAGATGTGGCAGGGCCAGAGGTGGCTTTTCTGCAGGTTGCCCTGGCCCTCTTCCACCCAGCACCTCTGAAGAGGCAGCCAATTAATAACAGGAGGAGGATGTTGGGATGCTTGCCAGGAGCTTTAGCTCAGTACTTTTCTCAGAGAGAGGAGAAAATGCAAACACGGGTACAAGCAAATCAACCTGATCCCTTCCTCATCCTCACCCAGCCCCAGCCCTGCAAACAAGGTCACAAATACCTTCCAGTGTGTGATTAGCCAAGAAAGCAGAAATGATTTTTCCATCTTGAGGCTATTGCCTCGTAAAGTTTATTTCCAGGAATGGTTCTGAATTTTGCAGCCTTTCTGGGCGGGGTCTCAGGGTACCTGGGCATGACAGTGATTTTCTGTGTGGTGGGGGGTTATTTCTTACCAGGACTGTAGGGCAGCAGTGAATCTTTGTTCCCCCCTCTGCTTTTAAGGACCTGAGGAATACCCTCCTGGCTTTGTCTGATAGAAGATCATAGAAATACAGAATCCTAGGATGGTTTGGGTGGAAAGGGGCCTTAAAGCCCATCCAGTCCCACCCACTGCCATGGGCAGGGACACCTCCCACTATCCCAGGTTACTCCAAGCCCTGTCCAACCTGGCCTTGGACACTTGGGGCATGTGGATTAGGATCTGAAAGGGCTGGTGAGAGAGGAAGGAGAGTGGACCCACAGCATAAACTCATCTGTCCAATTGACAAAATATCATTTGATGGCCTCTTGAGCTGTTCAGGAGCACATCAGTCCCGTTATTGAGTGTTATACTTAATCTGCTATTGATTGGGGTGAGCTGGAGAGGACAGCCTTCCCCACTTCCCCCATTCCCAAATTAAAAAATAAGAGGAGAAGTAAATGCTTTGACTTTTTCATTCTGCCTGGATGTTTCGGGAATTTACTGCTAATAAAAAATAAAAACCCCCAACCCTTAAGAGTGAAAACATGCGTAGAATGAATTATAGCAAAATCAATTAATACTAACAGTATCTATTAAATATTGCACTCTGGAGCTTTGCAGGAGTACGTTGCTGCTCTGATATGATCATGACATCATTAACATAATATAAAGAATCAAAAAATCAATAGCTTGCTGAAGCCCAAAATTAAGGCCAAGCAGTGTTATGGCATATCTTTAAATATCTGAAACAGCAACTTGTCTCTGTCATGTACAACCCATTTGTAGATGAAACATCTCTCCCAAAGTGGATGGGAATTTGTTGGCCTGCCTGTCGCTCCTGCAGCTGCCCCTGTGGGACACTTGGCGTGAATTCATCTCACTTTTTCCAACAGCGTGGACACAAACGGAGCAGGAAATCTGATCAAGGTTATATTGGCATAACCCTGGAGCAGGAAATCTGATCAGGGATACATTGGCATAACCCTGGAGCAGGAAATCTGATCAGGGATACATTGGCATAACCCTGGAAGGACCCCAGAGCAGGCCCAGGGTCACTGCACTGGTGGACAGACTGACAGATCTCTGTAGGATGGGAACATGGACCGAGGGTCTTCTCCTGGTGATTTGATTTGCATTTTACAGCGTTTATGTTGTGGAGGTTCTTTTCCCTGAGTTACCAGGTTAGGACACTGCAACTTGACCTTATCACTCTCTAAACTTCCTGAAAGGTGGTTGTAGTCAGGTGGGGGTTGGTCTCTTTTTCCAGGCAACAACTGACAGAACAAGAGGACAAAGTCTTAAGCTGTGCCAAGGAAACTATAGGTTGGATATTAGGAAAAAATTTTTTACAGAAAGAGTGATAAAATATTGGAATGGTCTACCCGGGGAGGTGGTGGAATCACCATCCCTGGACGTGTTTAAAAAGAGATTGGATGTGGTGCTCGGTGCCATGGTTTAGTTCAGTTGAGATGTTGGGGCATGGGTTGGACTCGATGATCTTGAAGGTCTCTTCCAGCCTGGTGATTCTGTGATTCTGTGAACTCTTCTGTTTGCATTGGGAAAAAAAAAAACAACTCACAAAGAGAGACAGGAGCGACTTTCAGATGGGCTGGAGGAGATGTTTGGGCAAGAAGAGACTGGTGTGGGCCTGCCAGAACCATAAAATGGCTTAGGTTGGAAGGGACTTTAAAGCCCATCTCATTCCACCTGTTCCTGCCACGGACAGGGACCCCTTCCACCATCCCAGGCTGCTCCAAGTCCCATCCAACCTGGCCTTGGACACTTCCAGGGATCCAGGGGCAGCCACAGCTTCTCTGGGCACCCTGTGCCAGGGCCTCCCCACTCTCACAATGAAGATTATTTCCTAATATCCAACCTAACCCTGCCCTGTGTCAGTTTGAAGCCATAATTTGGTGGCAGGTGAACATCTCTGTGTGTTTCTGAGGACAATCAAAGCTACTCCAATGGGAGGAATCCTGTGGTGCTGGGCTATATAACATATATTTATAGTAGGAATTAAAACAACTCCATGGAATGTTATTAGGCACTGGAAGACAACTCCTGATGCTTCAAATTATTACGATATAGCTTGGTTTGGGCCAGCTGTCCCTCCTTCAAACAATTCCTGGACATGTTTGGGAATTAAACGGGTCAGGGAGGGTTTCCACAAGGTGTTTTGGAAGCTAATAGAGTTCAATAACAAGGCTGTGATCTGACCATGCCATTTCGCCCTGGGATTAGAGAATATTTCCTGGAATTGTTCAGTGCACTAATGGGATGTTGCCACAGCTCCCAGTTGCAGAGGGACAGTGGGAGGAAAATCCTGGAGGAAAGCCACACGCTGTTGAGATAACGGGCTGAAAATCAACGTTTTTATGGAGGCATTTTCTCAAGTGCAAAGCCAGGAACAGAGAAAATGTTTCAGTGCATTAGTTAAGAAAACAGAGTAGGAAAAGTTTGGAAGGAATAAGGAAACCTTTTCAAAGAGTGGGAGCCGACACAGGAAGGAGCATATTTGTTGCCAGTTAAATAAAAATCAGGCGAGGAAGAGGTTTTAAAGGTTGAAAGTCATTGTCTAAAGGTGAAGTCACAACATGCCTTTATCCTTGGAAGGCGATTGGATTGGAACTTGATAAAATTCAGGTTAAAGCATCAAAAATCAATCCCGATGAATGTCCCTTTTAATCAAGGCACACGAGAATAGGCAATCAGACAGAATTAAATATATACTTGCTCCCGTGCACAGTCTGCTTTAAATGAAGATGCTAATGGGATACACAGCCCGAAACCTCGATAAAGGGAAGCTCATTTACGGCATAAATCACCCAGGAACAATGGAGGAGGCCAAAATGATAAAGGAAGGGCTTTCGTGTTAAAGAAAATGTAAAATCAAAGGAAGAAAATAAGGTCAATCTGTGCACAAGTGACAAGGTGTCCCCGGGGAAGGGCACGGTGTTAAGGCTGGTTTATTGACCACTCGAAGGCAGTGACAGTGACAGTGACACGCTGAGAGAAATACAAAAGGTTGGGAGGGCAGAGAATGCGGTAATGAGAGACTTCAAGTGGCCTCGTGTGCGCCGAGCAAATGTCACAACACTCGGAGCTCCTACCTGAAAACCCAGGGAAAGGGACACAAATCTGGATTTATTCTTGATGTGCTCCCAGGATGTGCTGCAGGACACAGATATCAGTGCGCTGCTCTGAAAGAGTGACCATGTGGTGCTCAAATTCAGTGTCCCGTAGAATCAGAGTAAAAGAAATTAATAAAAATTACAGTGAAGTTCAAAGTGGAAACAGCATAAAATTGAGGAGCTTGTTAAAAGGAGCAGACAGGGTAAAAAATAAAGGTACAGTGCCTCACAGTATCCTGCATAAAAACATCATGTAAGAGGCTCGTGAAGTTATATGACTTATGAAAAAAGACCTAAAGATAGTAAAAGTGAATGAAAAAAGAATTAAAATACCTACTTAAACAGCAAAGTCAATAGACATTATTTAAAATTAGAAGCTGCACTCAATGGAAGAAAAAAAAAAAGAATAGAAAGATCACTGACTCTGGGTTGTGAATTGCAAAACAATCATCAGGCAGCCCACATAGGAAACACATTGCTAACCTCATAAAAATAAATGATTAAAATTTAACGAGGTTCCCCCGGAAGTTTACTTTCCAAAGGGCACAAGCTGTGTGAAGTGGCTGCTGCTGAGGGCTCAGCAAAAAATGCTTTTACAGCATAAAAGTGATGTTCACTGCAAGATCTTGGGAAAGTCTGGTGTGAAATTGCCACATTATTAAATCTGCTCTACACCTCATTGCCTGTTCTGGTCTTGATGGAAGAATGAAAGGTGGAAAACGCATATATTTTTTTTTTTTTAAATCAAACTCCTGAAAGGTCCAAGAGCTGGAATTTGAAACCATGAAATTTGAATCCAGGTTGTGGCTGCCCCATCCCTGCAAGTGTTCAAGGCTAGGTTGGATGGGGCTTGGAGCAACCTGGGATAGTGGAAGGCAACCACGGCAGAAGGGTTGGAATTAGATCATCTTTAAGATCCCTTCCAAGCCACCATTCTGGGATTCTAGGATTCTATGGAATATTTTTTTTTATCCCATTTATTTGGTTGAGCCATGATTAAGAATAGATGAATAAAAAAAAGCACATGACACGCTGGGGGAGGGCGGTGGGTGTCACGAGTCAATTATTGCTCTTTAAATAAATCAAAGTCCATGTGATAGGGATGATGTGGTTAATACAAAGGAATTTATACTTTTCCCATAGCTAGGAATCTCAACTATGCCGTCATGGGACAGGAAGATGAGTCCTCTGATAGATTAGCAACCAGTTCAAAGGTGGGAAACAAAGAGCATGAATAAAGGGTTGTGATGGAGGAAGGGGGTATCTGGGAAGGTCCCATGGGAATGTCTGCTGAGGGTGTTTGGTGTATTTATAACCGACCTAAAAACGGGTGAAGAATGAAGCAGAAAAGGTAATTGGTGCTGGAGAGAGTTTTTCGGGATTGTCAGAGGTACACAAGGAGAGATTGTGTGACTTGGCAATTTTCATCTTAAAAGAGAGATGACTGAGAGGGCCACAATGGATCCAGACAATCAGGAGTGTAATGAAGAGGGGATGATTACTGCCCATTTCTCATAACACAAGATCTGGGGAACTCTGTGTGAGATTATCAAGCAGAATATTAAAACAAACAGAAGAAAGGACATTTTCATACAGTGTATCATTCATCTATGCAGCACTGAGAGGCACATTATGGAGGCCAGGAACACAACTGGCTGCAAAGCAATTAGACAAATTAATGAAAGAAAGATCTGTTGAGAGCTGTTCAATACAATGACATCAGTGCAGGCTCCAGGGCAGGCAGTCCCTTGCCAGTGCTGGCTGGAAGCTGGGAGCTTAAACCAGGAGAATTTTCACTTTATTATCTTTGTTTTGTCATTTTTTTCTGCTGTTGGAGTCGGAGGATGAATGAATGGCTCTGTGGATATTTGGGCTGAGCTGTTGCAGCCATCTCTACGTTTCTGGATTTTTGAGAGCCTCTCAAACATAACTTTTCACATAAAACCCCCTGATCTGTGTCCTTACTAGTCCAGCCCCCAGCACTGACCCAGAGCTGCTGATACAGAGCGTGGTCAGCACCTTGGCCATGCCCATCCAGCCAGGATGAGCCTGGAAGCCCTTTGCAGACATGGAGCCACCAAACTGCTCTTCCCCCTGCCCAACACACCTTGGAGGTGGCTCTGGCTCTGCTGTTGGCAGGGTTGGCTGCTCTGGCTCTTTGGGGTGGTGTTTGGCCATTTCCCTGTCCTGCCTGGAGCAGGGGCTTCTCTCCCATCCATCCACCCCGTGGTCCTGCTCCTAAACTCCCCCTCACCAGCTGTGGATTTTGTTGGCTCACAGTCCACCCTGAATTGTGTTTGATTAGCTCAGTGAATCCAGGAAGGGGAAGCCAAGATTGTTGCAGAAGCCTTTCAGCAGCAGCAGCGGGGAGTCCAAATCCCCATTAAAATGTGTGCTCGGTTCATCCCGACTCACTCATTTTTGCTGTCTCCCTCCATCCCCTCCTTTGTTTTCCTACCTTTGATTGCAGTTGATGAAGTTTGGATCAGTGTTGTCATGCTGGGTTTGTTATGAAGTGGTCTTTTCCCTGCAGACCAGGCATCAGGATTCCTGGTTTCCATTTAAAACTCGAGGCTCCACGGGCCAGTGATGTTTCTCCTGTGGATCTCACGATCTGCATCCTGGAGAAAAAAAAAAGGTGACTCAAAAGTTTTGCTTTCCCCTGGGCATACAGGGAGGACATGTGCTGGATTTATGGATTTCCTTTGGATGTGTGATGGGGGATGCTTTAAGGACAGATTTTGAATGACAACTTTATCCGCTCATCTAAACGATTCCAGCGTGAGGTGTGTCAATGTCACAGCCACCAGCTGGTCTAAAATTCAACCTGCCAGTCATTGTGACAAGGTCGTGAGAGATAGGAGGGTGGAGAAATCCCTGAGCTGAGCTGCAAGCAGTCTTCAGGGAATCACTGTATGGATCTTTCTGGACCTAGACTTAATCACAGGTTTGAGAAAACCCTGAATGTGGATGCCTTGTGAGATCTGTGTCCAGTGGGAGCTCTGGGATGAGCTGGTGGCATCTATTCTGGTCAGACTGGGAATAAAGGAAGAGTTATTTTAACAGGATCAGTTTCTTGTGCCAGAGAGGGATCTGACTTGCTGCTGCTGCTGCTGCTGCTGCTGCTGGCTCCTCTTTCCCAGCTACCTCCAGACATCGACTCCTCAGTGCTGAGGATCCCCTTTCCTTGCATGTGGTGATTGCCAAAGATCTGAGGGAGAAATTAAGGAAAGGAATCCATAAAACAAACACAAACTGGGACTGAGCTGTGTTTGAAGGGATGGAGGGAAGCTGCAAGGAAAAAATACCAACCTGGCAGCAGGATGGAAATAATCATGGACCACCTGAATCACCCAGCATCCCACAGACCCTCCAAGTGGCAGCACTGAATCTCCCCGTGTTACAAGAAAAGCTCCTTAGAAGAGTGTGTTTCTCAGGGTACATCACGATTCTTGCTCCAGAGGAATTAAGTTATTAAATATCTTTAGAGCTCGCTGAGTCTCTCTCCTGCCTCCGCCCAGGTCTGTATATGTGTCACTGCAAACTGGTGCTGTCACTCTTCAGATGTAAGGATTTCTCCTCTGAATTTTGTGTCTTGGGCCTAGGGAAGGAATTGGGGCTGCCTGGGCCTGGCTGAGCATTCCAGTTCATCCCTGTCCTCCTTGGCAAGGCCAAGGGCAGAAATCTCTAATTCTTTCCTTTAAACACCCGTGAGATCAGAGGGAACAATTCAAGGTTATTATAGAAACCCAAAAGTTAAAATTTGTACCTCAGGGGCTGTTGGAGACCAGACATGTGGGATATTCCTTGGTGGGAATAGGGATTTGCTTCTCACAAAGTTCTGGTCCAATTGATGCTTCCTCAGAGCAGCCCCAACAAATCACTCCATGGGTGCTGCACATGCTTTAATTAGATATTGAATCACTGACTAGAAATGAGGCCCCCACATAAATCCGAGGTCAGCATCTCCCACCTGCTGTGCCTGAGCTGGCTGCTTCAGTGCAGGCAGAAGGTCTGTACCTGCCCCTGACCTTCCTCTAATTATTTGGAATCCATATTATGGACCTTGCTGCACGAGGCAGCCAATGCCAGGTGTTAAATTAATAAGCTGAACCAGGTTTTCTGATCAGTGCTCTGGGCTGTTTGCCATTCCTTTTTCTCCTCAACATCTGATGAAATAACCCAGGGCTTTGGTCAAAAGTATTCTGTGATATTGATAGCACTTTGGAAGTGTTGGGTACTTTTCCTACTGCGTAAGAAAGAAAAACTGGGGGAAAACTGATCAAGTCAGGGAAAAAAGTAACCAAAAAGCTGGGGGAGGACAGTGTGTAAAGGTGATCACAACATCTACTGGAGGTTTAGTGCTGGTGACTTAGTGCTGGTGACCTGAAAAAACAAGGAGATGTAGTGCTGGAAGGATTTTAATCCATACTGGTGCCTGTTCAGCCGTGGGATGAGCAAGGACACGTCCCCATCTACCACCCATGAGTCTGGATAAAGTCCTATTTAACAGCAGGCTGAGGAACATCTCATCATTATGGCCAAAACAGCTAAATCCACACGCTGGAGGTGAACAATTAACAGGTTAGGGGAGGGAATACCAGTGTGGGACTGGGATTCTGCAGAGTGGCTCGCTGGAAGTGAGCTGGCAACAACCTGTCACCTGAGACTGCCACCAGGGAAATCCCTGACTCGGGCATTCATCTGCTTGTGGAGCACTTTTCCTAATGGGAGAGGCAGCAACACATCAATAAGGCATTCAGGAGGGCTCTGGAAAACATCCTGGAGGAGATGCCTGGAAAACACAGGGAGCAGAGGGAGTGATTTGGGATGTAGGTCCCAAGTTCAGATTTTTGGGTTCAATAACCAAGAGGGGCCCATGGAGCTGCCACAGGCAGAACTGTTGGGCTGGACCTTCTGTGTCACTGATTTGCTGATTTTATGGAGAGATTTTATGGCTGATTTTATGGCTGTGTTTGGGGTTGAAAGGCTCTGGTGTGTCCAGTGTGGTTTTTGGAATGGTTTGGCCACCTCCTCCCTTTGGAGGAAGATCCTACTGCTCTCACCCTGNAGGGGCCCATGGAGCTGCCACAGGCAGAACTGTTGGGCTGGACCTTCTGTGTCACTGATTTGCTGATTTTATAGAGAGATTTTATGGCTGTGTTTGGGGTTGAAAGGCTCTGGTGTGTTCAGTGTGGTTTTTGGAATGGTTTGGCCACCTCCTCCCTTTGGAGGAAGATCCTACTGCTCTCACCCTGCAGGGTATCCTATGGGGGGACTTTTCTTTTGGATTTAATGATCCTTGAGGATCCCTTCCAACTCAGAATATTCTATGATTTTATGATTTTAAGCTGTTTCTGGCAGCAACAGTTCAAGGTTGAACAGTTTGAGGCAGAGCATCCTCCTCGTGCACCTTATCCTCTGCTGCACAGAGATTTTTTGGCATCAGGACGGGGTATAGGACAAAAATAATTCTCACCCCCACCCTGAGAAAATAATAGTTGATTAATGTCTCTCAAGTTCATGGATCTCTTTGTTTCTTACATTCAGCATCCTCTTTTTGACCACTGTGCCTGCTGCAAACGTGTTAAAAAGAGCAAACACAAAGATAAGAGAATTTCTGCTGGAATGGATAGAGGGGAAAGTTCCAGACCCAGCTAAAAGGCAGCAGGGAATGAACCAGGTCTTCTGTCAGTCCATCCATCCATCCATCCATCCATCCATCCATCCATCCATCCATCCATCCACCCATCCATCCGTCCCTCTACCATCACACATGTGTAACAATCCAGATTGCAGGAGACATCTCCAGATATCTCTCCACTCCTTCCCATCAGAATAAAAATCCATTCTGAGCACAGGGAGAAGTTATTGGTGTTGTGTGGATGCTCCAATAGATTTTTATTGCACTTTCCATGGAGATTGTGAATCCCCAGCCATCCCAAGGCTGCGTTTGCTTCATCAATTCTTGTGGCTGCTTAATGCTGATGCCGTACAGTTTGGCAGCCTCCATTAGGAATGGTTTTTCCCATGATATTAACAGGCAGCGAAGCTTTGTGCTGATGGATAAAGCCCGCTGTAAAACCTGATTGGAATCAATCAGAGTAATTGTCTGGATGTGTGGTGGTTAATAGGAAACGTCCTGCATATTATTGGCTGGTTTATACAGCACGAGGATTAACTTGCTGCTGCCTTCCGTGGCTCACACCCTCTCCCGAGCTGCTGGGGGAGGTGATGGATCTGTTGGGAGGCTCATGGAGCTTGGGGAGAGCCCTGCAGTTTGTATTTGTCCCAGTGATTATCCTGCTTTTCTGTCCGTGGCTCCCAGCTGGGCAAAGGGCGACTGTCAGCCTGTTCCACGAGTGATCCGAGCCCAGAGCAGGGCTTGGGGAGGCAGCAGGAAGCAGAGAGCAGGAGCAAGACGGGAGCAGAAGGTCTGTGAGCCTCATGTGTGCCTCAGACTCACACACTGGCCATTAAACACAACCCTGAATCCATCCAGGCCAGCCTGGTGTTCCCACAGCTGACCTGTGTTTGGGAGGAAGTATGAGGAGACACCCACCAGGAACCTGTCATCCCTCAGGATGTGGGTGCAGAGGCAGCCTGGGAGGACTGAATGTGAGCAGGCACAGTCTGATCCAGCCAGGGAGCACCACAACCACCCTGGAACAGGCTTTGGAGGCAACAAAGACCGTGAGATGCCACTCACAGCCTGGGAGGACACAGACAGCCTCTGCCTGGTGAGACACTCTGTGATCAGACACTCTGGAGCTGAGCTAAAGCCTCTGTGGCTGCAGGAGGCAAGTGGGCCACAGCACCTGGCATGNACTGGGAGCAGCTCTGTTTTCCAGCATATTTTATTTCTGGGAGAGGCTTAAAGCACGTTAGGCTTCCTCATGGAAGAATCTTCCCAGTCTCCTGGCAGCTGTGGGTGCAGCACCCTCTGACCTGCAGCTGTACCCCCAAAATGTTTCTGGGGGGGTTCTTGGAGAGGGGCAGTGACCCAGCAAGGGCTGGGCTGGCTCAGGGCAGCTCTTCCTGGGCAGCCTCTGGATGTGAGGACTTGGCTTGCTCCCTGCCACAGGGATTGGGCTTTCTTTCCCTCCGTTTTGTTGAATTTATCATTAGCAGGGTAGATAAATCCCCACAAAGCACAGAGATACCTCTTGCATTTCATGAGTACGGGGCTGGCTCTTGCCTGAGGTCAGGAGTAGCGCCTTTAATTTAAATCAAGTGCTAGAAACTTCTGAATCCCTGGAAAGAAATCTTCCTTGCCAAAGAGCAGGAGGAAAGGGAGAGCGGGGTTTGGCCAGGAGAGGCCAGATCCCCTCCATGACCAGAGCCCTGGGTACCACCTGAAGTTCAGCAGGCTGGGATCTGAAAGAAAGAGCTTCCTGAGAACTCCTTTCTTCCCTTGGTGAGTCGAATACTATTAACCTTTAAGGCAAAATTATATTTTGTGCCTCTGGGAAGCAGTAACATTTCACAGAACTGCACTGGGGAATCAGGTGAACAATTGTTAACTCTCTCCAGCCCCAGTTCGAGGCCGTCTCGGGGCGGCTGCGTGTGCAAACCCAGCCAGGCTGAGAAGGTCTCTGAGCTCAGGAACCCCTGAGATGGACGGATCAGCTGGAGATCCTCTGTCCCTGACTCAGCCTGATGTCCCAATTTGTTGGGGATATTCAGCTGAACCCACAATCCTGGCATAGAATCATAAAATCCCAGAATGATTTGGGTTGGAAGGGACCTTAAAGATCATCTAGTTCCTACTCTGTGCCATGGGCAGGGACACCTCCCACTAGAACAGGTCGTGACCAAAACCTCTGCATTGTTATTTTGCCATTTCCAAGCTCCAAACAGATTTTGGGAAAGAGATCTGTCTTTTCATGGTTGAGGATGTGATTTTTGGGAGTCAGGTCATAAGAAACCATTTATGAACCTGTGCTGTGATATCTCTGACAACAGGGGACAAATCTGCTGTAGATATCACTGCTATTCAATAAAGCCATGCTGGCTGTGAATTAAATATCCAAACGTGCTTAGAAGCTGCTTCACCCAACAGTTTTCACTGTCCAGAGACCTTGACCAGCTCCTATCCTGCCCCTGGACAGTGTGTGGGATCACAGCCCACCAGAGGGACATGGACATTTTGCAGTCAGGGTGGAAGAGGCTGGTGTTGGCTGTGAGCTCCAACAAGCCTTAGTGTGCTTTGCACAAGAGCTTTTAAACCTGTTGGATAATGGGATCCATTTCTGTGGGGGAAAAAAGCCCAACCAAACCCAAAGAGAAGTAAAAAGTGAGGTCTTTCCCTTTGAGCCAGCTCCCTGCTGGACCTACCCAACACCAGGCGCTGCAGGTTGGGCAGCCAGGGGTAGTGAGGGGGCTCTGAGCTGCTCGAGCCTTGGCAGGAGCCACAATCCCAGGACAAAGTCAACACCTTGGGTGGAAAATTAAATCCATGAAGCAGCAGGAGCCAGAAAGCAAACGATGCACCGGCAGCGGAGCCGGCTTCCAAATTGAAATGTGTTTGCTGGGGATTGTCCATCGGCTCGGGGAGTTATTATTTCCATTTCTCTAGTTATGAATTAATTTCTAGAGGACTTAATCATCCCCTCCCTTTTCTCTTCCACAACCCTCTCTTCCCTTCTCCTTCTAATTTTCCACTTGACTGGGGATCCTCTGACAGTGAAAATTCAGGCTTAGAGGAGGTCCACGCAAGCTGCTCCATTAGGCTGAATAATCTCATTGGAACCAGTGGCTTGAATAATAACACCTTCACCTCCTGCACAGCACCTGATTCCAGTGACACTGAACACCCTAAAACCACTGGAGGGATGGATACACAGGAGAAGGGGAAGGGGCAGGGGTGAGGCAGAGCCTGCATCGAGCACCCTTTGTCTCCTGGATCTGCCAGTCTGCCAAGGACACTTGTGCAGTGTGAGATAAAAGCCTTCTCCATGGCTGGGACATCACAGAATCATTGTGGTGGAAAGACCTCCAAGACCATCACATCCAAACTTTGACCCAATACCCACTAAACCATAGAGCCAAGTGCCACGTCCACTCATTTTTTGAACATTTCCAAGGATGGTGAATCCACCACTTTTTTGGGAAGCCTGTGTCAGTGCTTAACCACCCTTTCAATGAAGAAACTTTTTCTAATATCCAACCTGAACCTCCCCTGGTGCATCTTGAAGCCTTTTCTTCTTGTCCTATCACTTATTACCTGGGAGAACAGCCTAAAAACTGGGAGGTGCAACTAAAACCCGAGTTCTGTCACCGACCCATAAGATGGATAGCTTGAATCCAGGATTCTGGATTAGATGTTGATCCTGAAGGACTTCAAGCAGGACATTTTTGCCCTCCAAGTGCATAGTTGGACTCCTGTCCATCACAAATTATCATGTTGGGAGAAGATTACTTGTGTAGGTGGATGAGGGACAACATCATGAAACTGCACTTGAATTCCTACCTCCTTCAGCATTCCCAGCCTTTTCCAACCGCCCACCCACACTGGATCCCTGCTATCACAGCCTCTCTTGTAGCACTGCCACAGCCAGAAGGAATAACCTCATCCCATGGTCACTCCCATCACACCCCACAGTGCAGCCTGTCCAGCTCACCCAGCATTCCCAAACGTGCCCAGAGAGCAGCCCCACGCAAGCTGTGTCCAGAAATTCCGTGCTTTTAGAGGGCAGGGAGCTAGGAAATGAGCCCGGGAGATGGACACCTGGAATGTGTAATGGATGGCTCCATCACCGTGCCTCCGACAGCCCAGCCTGCTGGAGGTCATCCACGGCACCAGGGCGATTTCTCAGCGCTTAACCCGCCCCTTCCAGCCATGCAGGGGTGAGGGGAAATCCATACATCACCTGCTGACAGCGTTTTCCTTGCAGCTGGAGCGTGAGCTGGGATTCCTGGTGTAGCCTCGGGTCAGGGAGCGCTTCCCAGAGCCTCACGGTGCGAGGTGGGGTGTGCCAGACGTGATTGTTTTTGGAGAATAATTCCTAAAATAATAATAGTTAAACCAAACTAAACTAAACTAAACCAAACTAATCATAATAATAACAACAACAACAATAATAATAACAACAATAACAACAACAACAACAACAACAATAATAATAATAATAATAATAATAATTCCCTTTGGCTGTATGTTTAAATTACCAGAGGGATGAAGCCAGGATGCTTTTTAGGGTGTTCTGAAGTCCCAATCCTTCCATTTCTTATGGCTTAGCTCTGGATGGATCCTCCCTCCACTCCAAACCTCTCTGCTTGAGAGCCAGCTTGAGAGGAGGCTTAGGAAGAGAGAAACCCAGCTTGCTCCCTGACTCTTTGGTTGGAACAAGCTTGGAGGAAGAGAAAAGTGGTGAGACTAAAATTAAAATCCTTCTTGCTCTACTTTTCCTCTTGTTATTCTGTCTCCCAAATTCCCTTTCCTAGAAGGAGCTGAGCTGTGCAAGTCAGAGTTTTTATTGTTGTTTTTGTCAGAGTTGGGGTGAAATGCTGATTTCAGTAGCTGGGCAGCCCCAGCTCTGATCCAAAGCCAATCATGTGCCTTGGTCATGTGAGGCTCTGAAAACTGCCATGGAAACAGCTTCTCCTCTATTTCTGACCCCTGAGACCATTGACCTGTTGAAGGCTGTGCATCCAGCTCAGCCCAGGCTTCTTCCTTGCTCCAAGGAAACAAATAGCTTAGGGATGGATCCAGAGCTTCAGGCACGGTTGGGGTGAGGCTGGTGGAGCTGCGTGGGTGCCTTTTTCAGGCAGCAAATCCCATCCCACTGATTTCACACCTCACAGGGAAAGCCAAGTCTAGGCTGAGAGGTTCCTTGGCTTATTTTTCCCAATTCTCGGCCCAGTCTCCTCTCCCACCAGAGCCATGGAGCTGCTGGAGACTCCCTTGCCAGGTCTGTGTGGTAATGGGGACTCGAGGTAACTCTCTCTGTGCTATCCTGTGGTTTTTCTGGCTGCTAATTGTGCTCCTGAAGAAAAGTTTGGGCCTGGAGGGAGGAATTGTCTCTGCCAGGAGCAAATTCCAGAGTTACAGCACCCATCACTGTTGGCTCTGCTGCTGGGGGACAGGGGCAGAGGGATGGGTGGATGGATGGATGGGTGCATGCATGGATGGATGCATGCGTGGAGGGACGGATGGAGGGAGGGAGGGATGGAGGGAGGGAGGGATGGATGGAGGGATGAGGAGGAGGAAAGGAGCTTATCAGCAGTGTGAAAATAGAGATATTGATGAAGGTCAAGAGGAGCAGTGGGTTGGGAGAGTTTGGTTTTAGAAACACTGTGGGATCCCCACTGCCTTGAACCTTTCTTTGTAAAACTGCTCAGGGGGTTTCCAGGGGTGGGGGATTTGGATAAAAGTGTTCAGACCTGATCAGGCTATCCTGTGGGAATGTTTTCTCTCTTCCTGCTGTGCTCCCCCAAGGCAGGACAGCAGATGCTGACAGGAAAAGAGCAATGAAATGAGGTGCTGGCTGAACCTGGCAGGGATTCAGTGTCTGTGTGAGTGGGGACTCCTTACAGCGCACTTCCCATGGCTTCCCAACCTCCTGGAAAACCTCCTTGAACACAGATCCTCGTTTGCCTTTTAAGAGACGAGGCTGAAGTGGCACCAAACCCTCCCACCCTTTTCACAGGACTTCCAGGTCTCACAGCAATCCTGGCAGTGATTCCTGAGGAGCCTCAGCACCACTGACCAGCCCCAACCTCTGAGCAGCACACCCCAAATTTTACCTTTCTGAAAGCATGGGCACCTCCCAGCATCTTCACCAACAGATATTTGGCATTTGGACCACGGTGACGGGGAAAACACCAAATTAATTTCTTTGGAGTTACTCGAGAGAAGCTCCCACGAAGAATTCAGGGATGAGGTTCTGAATCAGGCCACGAACAAACAACTTCAGCCCCTTTGAACAGATTATTTGCATCAGCCCTTGCAGAGGAGAGCATGTAGGAGCATGGAAGAGTGTAGGTGTTATCTACCCAGGTTCTGGGGAAGACACTCACAAATATTATTAGCATGAATAGGAAGCACCATGATAGGATGCTCTCTGGGAAAAGTAATTTTGTTCATTAATTACTTGCCTTATCTAGCAACCTCGTTCCCTTTCTCTCGCTTTCTTCTTCTTTTAATTTTCTTTAAAACGATTCTCAGTGAATTCAGTGCAGGGAGAGTTATTTTGCTGCCTCCTCAGAGACAGGAGCTTGTATTACTCAGGTAGCCTTCAGCTGAGCCTTCAGGGGTTTTTCCATCTTCATTTGAAGCTCAGCCTTTCATGGGCAGATGGCAAAAGACAGATTCCAGGCAGATTCCCGTGATTCCTTTCTTGTGGACCACCTCAGTGCCGTGGAGTGACTGCAGTTCTCACGCCTTTGGCTCGGGTTCTGCCTCCTGCTTGTGATTTTTGTGCTCTGAGATTCTCCTCCTGCTTTGAGCTACGGGGCTCGTGTTGTGCCTGGGAAGTTCGGCAGCAAAAGGACCTGGAGGGCTGTGATTGAAGGGGCAGCAAAGCAGAGACCCTGCAGCTTCAGAGGTGTCCTTTCCTTGTGTCTCTGACTCTTGCAGGAGGTTGGAAAAGGTCAGGATGGAGGCAGGAGATCCCCATCCTCCCAGATGTCAAACACAGGTGCTGGCTGTTTTCAGACTGCTTCTACAACAGGGAACGATTTAGGATTGGATTTTAGGAAGTAATTCCTGGCTGTGAAGGTGGGGAGGCCCTGGCACAGGTTGTCCAGAGAAGCTGCAGCTGCCCCTGGATCCCTGGTGGTGTCCAAGGCCAGGTTGGACGGGGCTTGGAGCAACCTGGGATAGCGGGAGGTGTCCCTGCCCATGGCAGGGGGTTGGACTGGATGATCTTTAATGTCCCTTCCAACCCAAGCCTTTCCATGAGTCCCTGATCCTGTGATTCACAGAGGAACTCCGCCCTTCCGTAACAACCAGCTGAGGAGCGGATTTCAACATCACCTTCCACAGACCCCCTCCCTCATTCCCACACCCTTCTCCCGCAAACGATTTCCAATTCTTCATTGGACAAAGGCTCCAAGTTTCCAGGGATTTGCATGTGAAATGCTCCCGTTCATCTCAGGCTCGAACGAGCCACCCGAGCGCTCCGCAGGGATGTCCCTGCAGAGGCGCACACATGTGCACGCTCAAATCGCTCATCCCTGGCCGCACCCCAGCCATGCGTGAGCTGGGGTGGTCCTTGGGGCCACCCCTGAGCCTCTGTTCAGCCCTCGGGCTCGGGAGCAGGTTGCATTTGATGCACCGACCCAGCCTCCCCCAGGGAAGATTAGCAGGGCCAAGACAATCCGCAGCTCTGGAAACTTGGGGAGGGGGGCTCGGGGAAAGGAGAAGGGGCAGGAAATCCCCCCAGAGCAGGGGAGGGGGATGCTGTTTGAGGAGCGCCTGGCTTTGTAGGGTGGGAGATGGAGGAGTAAATCCCTTGCACCCACGCCCCGTGGGGCTCCGGGGGTGGGCTCGCACAATTGCTGGGATGGAGGGAGGAGCCCACCTGGGGACAGAGATAAGGGGCGGGCGGGGGGATTGCGGTTCTGCGGCATAAGCCGGCGGAGTTATCAGGGCAGAAACTCGGCTTCTATTACCATGCATTAGAATAGATTAGCAGGCAGAGCAATTAGCAGCCTCACTCCGTTTGGCGAAGTGACAGGGGCGGCGGTGCCGGGCAGGAGGCGGGTGGGAAGAGGCGGCTTTGGCAGGGCAGCGTTTCCCTCCGCAAACCGCAGCCCAAGGACAAGGATGGAGTTCTGGTCCTTCACCCCAGGGCTGCCCCGCTGGGACATTGAGAAGAGCAGCAGGGCGTGCTTTGGATGGCGGTCTGAAACTTTTTGTGGGTCTCAGTCCCTTAAAAATTGCCCTGGGGAGATGCAAAGCTCCAAAGAGTGAATTTCAGGTTTTTTGAGTTGCTTCTTCCATGTCTCCTTGGAAGAATCCACAGACCTCTTGGTGCCCAAATACCACTTATTAAAAACCCCACAGCTTTTACTTCCCCCAGTGGCTCTTTCCCCCTTTGTCCAGCTCATCTTTGATGTCCAAACAGCAGCTTTTTGGGGAGTTGAGCCTGATTGTGGTTAGAGCCAAAGATGAAAAGAAGGATCCAGCTCCTTCCTCAGATACACCTGAACTTGCTGAGAAAACTCCTCACTACCAGCACAGGTTTCCCAGGAATAACTCTGTGCATTCTCCCAGCTCAAATTTGTCACTTGTCCTGGAGCACCTTTCTGTCCAAAATGGAATATCCTGGGCAGTGGGTAACATTTAACTCCTTGCTGCCAGGAAGAACTAAATTTCAGCCATGCCCTGGGCAGCCTGGAGGCCAAACGGAGAGGGCAGGGAGGGAGTGGGGTATTCACCACACGGCCATGTAAAGTTTAAGGTCAATTATGCCTGCGTCTCGACATTTATGGCATTCCTGTTCTCAGGACCCCGAGGGATCCTGGAAATGTCAAAACATTGCTAAAACTGACCTTAAACTTTACATGCGAGTGGGACTGAATCGTCTCCCTTTTCCTGGCTCCAGCCAGAAAATTGCTTTGGCTCCAGCAGAGGGAAAGGCAAATTTCAGCTGCTCCCTCCTTCCCCAGCCTTGCTCCCCGCGGTGATAAAGCCACCTCCAGAGACACAAAGCTGGCTCCACACGTTGGTCAGACTCGGGCTAAAACAAACCTCTTAATCCATCCCCAGATGCCTTTAATTGCTCTGTTCTTGTCTCACCCTGCTTTCCGACTGGGAAATCAAAAACCTTTTCCCCGGTAAGGAACGAAGCTGTCACCGCATCGCATCCTCAAAGAGGGACCAGACTAATGAGACTGAGGCGGAAAACTCGGATCTCCAGAGCCTCCCGGAGCCAAGCATCTCTGTCCTGCAGTCCCTTTCCCAGATTCCTGTCCCCAATCCTGGCTGAAAATGCCATTCCGAGGGTTTGCACTTGGCTTCCGCCGAGCTCCCTCTGCTGATCGCCTTCCAAAAGGCATCTCAGACCTGCCTGTTCTTCAAGTGAACGCATCCCCTCCCGCCGCGGAGCAAGGACAGGGGCTCCTGGGTGATGCTGGGAGGGTGGTCCGGGGATCCTGTGGGATATCCTGTGGGATATCACGTTTGGAGAACGTGACCTTCTGCCAGAAACTGGGGCTTTGTGGAGAGAGAGGGAAACCCAAGGGTTGCAGTGATGTCAGAAATGTCCCTGTCACCTCCCAGGCTCTGTGCTGCTCCAGCTTTGCCCAGGACAAAAATTCCGGTGTGTTACAAGAGCGAGGATTTGACAAACAGCCACTACTTCTGTCATTTCGTTTTGTAGGGATTGCAGAAACCCAGAATGGTTTGGGTGGAAAGAAACCTTAAAGCCCATCCAGTGCCACCCCTGCCATGGGCAGGGACTCCTTCCACTATCCCAGGGTGCTCCAAGCCCCGTCCAACCTGGCCTTGGACACTTCCAGGGATGGGACATCCCAAAGTCACCCTTCCCCTCAGGGACAAGGAGAGCTGCTACCAGGCCATGCCTGCACCCTCTGTCAGATTTCAGATTCCCAATTTGTTGATTTGTTCAGTTTGATTCTTGCCAGGTCCCTGCAGGTACAGCCTGCCTTGTGTGGGCTCTGGCTGCACTGGGAATTCTCAGATTTTCCCTTGGAGATGAAGAGATGGGAGAAATGGAAAATCGTTGTCTCTTACCCTGTCTTGATCCAGGATAGATGGGACCATCTGGGCTACTCAGGGTTTTCAAACTGAGTCCTAAATCAGCTTTCCCTGAAAGTTGCCCTATGGCTTCTCGACCCTCTTCCTGAATTTTCTTCTTGGATGTATCTATCCAACATACCTGGAAAGGAGACCACTGGAGGTGGTGATGTGAGTGGAGCAGGCAGGTGGGTAATCTGAGGAGAAGAGAAAGGAACAGGTTGAATTTTAAGGGGAAAAACTAAAGAGAGGTGAAAAAAAAAAGAACGGGAACTGTGCCCATGCTGAAAACACTCAACTGGGAAGAGGTGAGGATTGGGATGGGGCAACATCTCCTTCTTGCACTGGACAACCCCAGTGTGAGTGACCCTATACCAGAAAAAACTAAGGAATGAACAGACTGGGAATGAAAACGGGGATTCCAACATGAAACCTGTATCCCACCAAAATATCCCACCCTGGCCTGGTGACCCCTCCCTGCTGGTGTGGCTGGGGGTGCCCTGATTGCCCCCCCAGCACTGGAGGGAAGGTGTGAGGTGAGGGGGGCTGGAACGATTCCATCAGAGGGTGAGAGAATTTATCCCTTGTGGGAAATGTCACAGTTCGGAATCCGAAAGGAAAGCTGAAATGTCAAAACCTTTTGCAAAAGAGTGATTCCAGCAAATCACCTGTTTGGAGGTGGTGGAAAGGTGTCATTTGGAGTAGCTGTGATGACCCAAACCATTGAGCTGTCTCTGAGCTTTGCCATCAAACACAGATTTTTCGTGTCCCTCTCCTTCCCTGAGAACCCACCTGAACACCCAGAGTCCAAAGAAAACTGCTGTGCATCAAAGGCTGAGGCTTCTCCGAAAAGGATTCATTTCTTTGGGATGTTTTTCTGGGAATTAAATTCTTTAATGGCATTTTTTTCCCAGAATAAAAAGAATTCCTGCGCATCAAATGGTGAGGCTTCTCCAGAAAGGATTCATTTCTTTAGAATTTATTTCTGGGAATTAAAAATTTTTAATGATTTTTTTTTCTCTGAATAAAAAAGAAATTGCATCGTGTGCTAATTGCCACTTGTAAAAAGCCCCCAAATGCTCTGTTCTGAGCAGCAATTTCTGATCAGATCCAATCACCACTCTTTTGTCTTGAAATTTGTTATTAATTAACAGAATTGCAGATAAGACCTTTTCCATTGCCAGAAAACTGACTTTTTTTGGGTCTCACATTGAAAAAGTTGGATATTTTAGTCTGCTTCTTGGGAAATTATGGGGAAGAATCCAAATCTTCTCCTTTTTCAACAGTTATGGTTATGAGCAAGTGAGGCTCACTCAGGTGAAAAATAAAGGTCATTTTTTTGAGGGGCTGGGGAGGGGGTTGTGCGTGTAGGGTGGTGGTTTGGGGTTTTTTGTCTACAACAAGATGATGGAGATGTGTCTTCACTGAGGGTCTGAGCTTGGTTTGACCGAGGCAGAAGAACTCTTCCCCTCCCTCCAGGGGTGGAATAGCCTGGCCCCTCTGCAGCCTGGGTTTGTAGGGCGTGGCCCCAGCTTTAGGTCCCTGATTTAGGGATTTAACCACAATCTCCTGTGTCCCAAACCAGGATCTCCACCTCATCCTCAGGAGACCTGGGCTTTGCCCTGCTCTCGGTCTGTGCCTCGCTTTCCTTCCTCTGCCTGCTAATTCCAACCTCGTGGAGGTATCCTGAAGTTTAATTAGCTGCAGGCAAAGCCCTCTGAGATTCTCGGAGGAGGGACGCAAGAGAAGCGGAAAGTATTAATTTAACATTATTAAAATAATTGGTTGGTGGCTGACGAGCAGAGGGTGAGCACCAGTGGTGTTTATTCTTAATGGGAGACGAGGAGGAAATAACATTCCTCATGGTTCAGTGGTGGGAGCAGCTCCTCAGTGTTTGTGCTAATGGTTTTGGACAAAGCGGGACACTCGGAATTGTTAAAGACACGGCTGGTAATGAAACAGCAGCTGCTGCTAAAGACATCGGGAGAAGTGCCGTGTCTGCACCACAATCCAAACAGGTTCAGGGGTGGGAGATGCTCTTTTAGGTGCCTGAAGTGGAATGTGGTGCCTCTGGGTGGGAGCTGCACGTCGACTAATTGTGGTGTGACTAGCAGGGAATTAGGGAATGTGGCAGCGGAAAGCGACCTTGGCATATGGACACACTCACAATGCTGGAGGTGCAGATACTTTATTAAAGCAAATTTGGCGGTAAAAGTGGTGGTTTTTTCTGTGTAAAACATAATAAACACACCAGGTGAGAGTCACAGGAGCTCCCAGGGCCCAAAGCAGACACTGAGTCTCACCAGAGGCAACAGAAATGATGAGTTGAGGTCGGGATATTTCAGTATCCCTCCCTCAGTCCAGCAGCTGCCTTCCAGGCGACCACTTTTATGAGGCAGGAACTTGTGTCTGGAAGTACTCATTTGTTAAAAGTCCCATCTGCCTTTATTTACAGTTTGCTGAACTTATTTTTGGGGCTGCAATGTCCCCTCTGGGCAGATGCCTTCTGTGGCCCAGATCCTTTGTCACTTTTGTTTCTGCGTCTCAGCCTCCACCACCCAGGGGTTTGAGACTGGTGCTGGAGGGAAACACTTTCCTCTGCACATGTTGGGACAATTTTCTCTGCTGTTTCTCCCTCTCTTTGGGGAGGGCAGAATGTTTTTGGCGGTGCAGAGGAAGGCTGGAGGGAAGAGGTTATTTTATGAGGTATCTTTTCCTGCTCACCTGAATTGTAGGATCACAGAAGGATTTGGGTTAGAAGGGACATTAAAGATCATCCAGTTCCAACCCCATTTCCATGGGCAGGGACACCTTCCACTATCCCAGGTTGCACCAAGCCCATCCAACCTGGCCTTGGACACTTCCAGGGATCCAGGGGCAGCCACAGCTTCTCTGGGCACCCTGTGCCACGGCCTCCCCACCCTCTGAGTAAAGAATTTCTTCATAATATCCAACCTAAACCTCCCTTCCTTCAGGGTAATCCACCACAGGAAAACCCACCACGTTCTGCCTCTGGAGGGCCTCAGCTGCAGGTGCTGGGCAGACACCTTGGGTGATGTGTGCACCCACAGGATGCTCCAGCTCAGGGTGGATAAGGTGGTCATGGAGAGGAGGTGGGGGAAACCACGGGCAAAAGGCTCTGGAGGAGAGCCCCCATCACTCCTTTCTGCATGCACAAACCTGCCAAACCCCCTGGCAGGTGGCTCCACCCCTTTAGATTTGATTCCTGAAGCAGCTGTGGTCACTCACCTGGGGTGAGTTTTGCTGCTGTGATGTTGACCCCAGAGCCTGAACCCTGACCCAGAGCCCAGCTCGGTGTGGTCCAGCTCAGCAGAACTCCCCCACCATCAGACTCCAGCACCAGGCACAGGTATTTAGAGCTTTTCCAGCTGAGGAATTGCATTGAAAAAGGCAGTCAAAGCCCAAAGTTAGGAAGTGGCAGAATTGAGGTCACCGTGAAAAAAAGGAATAATAACCTGTGATCCTGTAATTAAAGTCCAGCTTGCAGCGTGTGAGTGCAGGGAGCAGATTTGGAAGTACAGAAGCTGCTTTCAGTCTGGCACTCCCTAATTCCTGAGACCCTGACACAGCAGCCTTAACATTATATTAAAGCCAGGCTTAGTTTGGTTTGGTTTTTCATAAATTCATTATTTGGATGATGTTATTTTCACCTTGTGGCAGATATTAAGGCTGCAAGGGCACATCAATCTAATATAGAGTGAGGTTTTGGTCTGAAAAGTTACATATTTTAAATGTGTATGACCTGTAACCAGCAAGGTGAAATGTGGATTATTACATTCCTGCTCAGTGGTGGGATTGGGAATACAAACCACATTCCTGGGTGCTTAGTCCATACTCACAGATTTGAACTGAGCCTGGGTATCTGCCTGCTTAACTGTAGAAAATCCAGATATTTCTGTTGTGCTGCAGCTGAAGGAAATAAATGGGAAGCAACAGAACATCTTGAAGAATTTGGGCACTTGTGTTTTGATTCTGAGCCCAAAGAGGTTTCCCTTCCAAGCTATTCCCAGGAGAGGAGTTCCCACACCCTGCAGAGCTTTAATGGGGTTGCTGTGGCTGTTTGTTTTATGGAAGTGCTCGGAAAAATCTCAGGTCAGCATTTTGCCTTTTGGCTTTCGTGCCACCACAGGGAACTTACAGTTTTGGGGGTATTTAATGGACTATTGGTCCAACCCTCTGGAGAGCGCCCATTTAAAATTCCTGATCCAGCATGTGGCAGTGCCAGAGGAGATTTAGTGGGATGAGGGCTCTGGGGAATGGAGACCAGGAGCTACAGTGCTGCTTTTGCTCTCTCAAACCTGCAAAGCGTGTTGAGAATGGCCAAAATCTCCCTTTGTGGACCCTGCCTCTGGAAATACAAAACTTCCCTCTGCCAGAACGATGGAGAAATTGGAGTTTGGTGTTGGGGTTTTCGCTTTGTGTAGAGTCAGTCGCTAGAGAAAAGCCAAGCCCTGAAGTTTTAGGCCGCCCCAAGCTTTGTAACATTAGGCTTAACCATATATTGAGGTTTTTGCATGTGTTTCCACGGATCCTCATCTGCAAATCCCCGTGCACAAGGGTGCAGTCTCTGCTCCGAGGAGTGAGGATGCTGAGGGGTGATCTTGGAGCTCCTGCAGCCCCCAGGTTCTCTCACAAGTGAGACTCTGAAGTCTGGGAGCAGGTGAATAATTTAACATCCACACTTAGTCTTTATAGCTGGTTTTAATGGTGGGTAATAGCACTGCTAATAACAAAATCCATTGAAGACGCCCTGTGCAAGTCCATAACATTAACTTAATGGCAGAAGGTAATTGGCATGCAGCTGGAGCTGTCCTTTTGGATTAACCCCGTGGATTTCCAGGCAGACACCTTCCTTGAAGCGACGGCCTTGGCAGCGCGTGTGGAGCGAAATACAGGTGTGGTTTATGTTAAACAAGTGCAAATCCGGGTGGAAATGGGGCAAACAGCCACCAATCCGCTCTTCTGGGTTGTGTTTGCACCACACAGAAGAGATGAGGGCTGGTGACAGCACTGAAAACACCAACAATTAATGGGTGGTGTGAACCTTGTGGGCTTGTGCGTGCACCCACGACTTTCACCGAACTGTCACTTGTTGGGAGCACCTGAATTTTTAAGATTTAACCCTCAGCACTTCTAGTCAGGCATTTTCAAGCCAGATGCAAAACCTCCTTAATCTGCAGGGACAGCTGCCTGGGGGGTGGCCCCAGCCCAGCAGTGAGGTACCAGCAGCCCAGAGGCATCACAAGCGTGCAGCATTCTCAGGAGGGACAAAAAACATGCGCTGTGCACAGCTTCTCTACAAGGACAGCCCTGCCTGAGGTGTCCCACACCCCGTGGACAGGAGAGTTTTGAGGCTGGGGGTTTGGGCAAGGGGAGATGGTGCCAAACCTGCTGTGTGGGTGGAGAGACAGAGAATCTCTGCCGTTGGGATGGGCCTTTCACCCATCACCCTCCCTCCTCTTACAGGTTCCTTGCAAATCCCCAGCCCTCTTGAGCAATCCCACAGCTGCTGGCACTAGAGTTAACGCTCTCAGGCACGTGGTGGGACTCTTGGGAATGTCCTGTGCAGGGCCAGGAGTTGGACTCGATGATCCTCGTGGGTCCCTTCCAGCTCAGGATATTCCCCACCATTCCATGAGCCGAGTGTGGTTTTCCACTTGTGCCGTCCCAAAGAGCACAGAGCCGACTTTCTATCCACGATAATTGCTGCTCCCACATCCCAGAGCCGTCCCCATCCCTCCAGCCTGGCTCTGTGCTCACTCTGTCCCTGTCTGTTCCTGTTTCCCCAGCTGCACCAGGAAGGAGCGGTGCGAGCGCTCCAGCGAGCCGCGGAGATTCGCCTCGGAGATGAAGCAGTGTGTCCGCCTCACCGTGCATCCCAACAACATCTCCGTCTCCCAGTACAACGTTCTGGTGAGGAATGCCCATCCCTGCCCCTCTCCTCGGGTTTGACCTGCCCATGCAGTGTGACAGACCCAGGGATTCAGCGCCAGTGGGAAGGGCTGGCAGCGAGAGGCTCTCCAGACTCCGTTAACTTCCCCAGAAACTTTCCTGGTGCAGGGAAAGGTTTGACACAGGAGGACATTTTGGCATTGGTTATCCCCTGTCTAAAAGTCTAGAAATGGACTAGGGAGAGTCTTCCTTGTTGTCTGTGAGGGCAGGTCTGAAGGGACTCTGTGTCCTGCAAGCGTTGTGTGCTGCCCTGGGAGACGAATTCATTAATAGCTTTAGCCAAGGGACATTTTCATGGTTAGAAATTGCATTCTGGAAGAAAGCCAAATGAAGGATAATACGAAATATTTCAGTGAACTCCAAGTTCCCATCACTTTGGATGGAAATATCTCCTTCTAAGCCCCCAGGAGCTCCGTGCTGCTCCAGCACTGGGCATGCAGAGCAGAGAGGCAGGATGCCGTGCACAGGAACACAAGGCTTCCAGGGTTCCTGCTGTCTCTTGTGACCTTCCACAGCACAAGGTTTAACCTTTCTGGCCTCGAGCTACTCAGTCAGTAGCCAAGGAAACCACACAGTGAGTGCTGGCAGAGCAGCAGATGATCCTGATCATTCCTGGGCTTGAGGCAGGAAGTCTCTGCTGAGGATCTGACCAGTCCGTGGTTTCTCTCCTGACTTGTGGCAGCAGTACCAGATGTGGTGAGACCCCAACATGCTCCAAGAAGAAAGCAGACACCCATTTCTCTCAGACTACCAGTGCTCTGTCTTTTTGACCATGCTAATCTGGGCTGCAATTAAGTCAGTAACCCAGGCCCTAAAAGCTCCATCTCTAGACAAGTTGGTCATTAGCCCCACGCCCTGAAAGGCCTAAATGGAATTTCTCAGGGTGCAGCTGCCAGACACCTTCCAGATGACAGGTTTGGATTTCTCCAGAGATAATGAAATCAGCCTTTCAAAGCCTGCATGTCCAATCATTGCTGCTTTGTTTCAGCCTCTTAACTTTGCTGTGACTTTACTTTCCCCAGGCTTCAAACAAAACTGATCTGAGACATCTTAAGTTCTTTGTTCTTCTGGGAGTTCAAGGTTTCTTTTCCGTATTCTCTCAGTAGCTGTAGAGTTCTTTCATGTTGGAACAAATCCTGGGGGACTGGCTGGCTCAGGGCGACTGGAAATGATAACAGAATAAGAGACCTTTACCTCTGGGTTACTGCCAGGGTGAGTCAGCCCGGAGCTGCTGGGATCAGAAGTTGCCATCATCTGTTACACAACAACCTGCATGGGCATTTTGAGGGGAGTTTCAGCCCAGTCCCAGCTAAGGTGGTGACCCAGCTCATCCAGTCACCACAGAGAAACACCAGGAGGGGGTCAGAGGGTTGATGGTGTCCTTAGCAAATCTCACTTGAGTTATAGCAAAGGGTCAGTGACAGCGAGTCCTTGCCCATGGAGGCAGAGCAGGTATTTGTGTGGTCAGCCAAGCTTTTAAATTTTGAGCACTAACAGGGCCTTGGAAAGTTTTACCTGAGTCTGTTTCAGCCCAGGGCTGCTGCTCTGGGCTCTCTGAGAAGAGCTGCTTGCTGGGGGATGGCTCCATGCTTTCCATGCTTTCCCAGGTGTGTGGGATGCAGGACTTCTCGTCTGCTCAGGGCGTGCACTGGCTCATGGAATTTGTGGCCAAGCACTGCTCTGCCCACCAGTGTCACCTCCTGCATGGCACAGCTTCCTCCTGCAGCATCCATGCCCAGAGGGAGATTTGTTAAGGAGAACATATTCCTCTTCTCCATTGCTAGCAGGGAGAATCGGTTCAGCCTTAGTGCCAAATCCACCCAAATAAATAACCAAAGCTTTTTGCTACTCCCCATCTGAGACAAAAAATTCTCCCTTCTCATTGCCATTCCCATGGCCCACAAATGATCCTACTCTCAGAAAGGCTTAATGGCAGCCAGGGCTGAGGCCTGCCTCCTCAGCCTTTCTCCCTGGTGGTGCTTAGTGTGGAGAAACAGCTCCAACCTTTCCCTATGTGAGTAAAACAGGGAAACAGTGAGTGGGAGCACTGAGCGCTGTGTCACGTTCTCATCTTGTCCTGCTTTGTCACCTGGACTGACCCCTGCTCCTCGTGCTGGTAGAAATAACACCTCAGCATGCACCTGTGTCTCCTTTCAGTGGCTGTCACCTCAGAGGGGGCCTCAGCCAGCTCGTGGAGGAGGCAAGCGTGGAGAGAATCTGCATTTGTGCCTGTGCCAAGTGGTTGGCTCCAGTGTTTGGTCACAAAAACACTAAATTTACACCAATTACCAGGTGCTAGGGGTCCCCTGGGGTGCCCCTCTGTGTTCAGGCATGACCTGGTGAGCTGAGCAAGACCCTCAGTGATGGAGATCTGTGGGGCAGGACCTTTTTTGGTCTGGGAAGTTAGCAGCATGACTGTTCTCCAAAGTGTGGACAAGGTGGAAACCAGCCCTGAAAATCCTTTTCCCATGACCACGAGCAATGCCAGAGGGTGTTGTGAACTCTAAAAAAACTCTAAAACAAACACCTTCATGGCTTTTTCTTACATATGGAACCCCAGGATAGCACGAGGAGCCAGCTGGTTCTTCAGTGGGATGGGCAGGAGAGGTTTCTGTGCCTGTAGAGGCAGGGGAATTTGTTTTGTGGTGGACTGAAGGCTGTAACTAGACTCTCCTCACACAGGAACTTGGGGACAGAGTGCTCCCCCCTGCTGGTGCTGGCAGAGCAGGCCGTAGAGAGTTAGACTGGAGCGCTCCAGTTTCTCTGGAGTCTGCAGAGTGCCTCTTGTGAGTAGCAGTCACCTTCCTCAGAAACCGCGGGCCCTGGGGGCCGCCGCAGCCCCGGAACCCACGGCCGGCTCCAAAGACTCCCCGCCTAACCTGACACCTGCATGACAGACAGCGAGCACTCCCTGCCCTGCACTGACCCAGCCAGCACTGGGACCGGTGTCCCTGCACAGCCACCCGCCACCTGTGTCAGCATCGGCATCTCGTGCCCTCCCCTCCTCACTCGTCCCTCTCCCGAGCCGCTGCTTTCTGCTGAAGGAGGATGCTCTCTCTAGCAAGAGGCTCTTTGTCCGACCTCTCCAGTGTAATTCTCTCCTGCTGGCCCAGCTCTGTTGTTTGGCTGAGCGTTCTCTCTTTTCTCTTTTTCCCGTTTTTCCCCCCTCTCTCCCTCTGTCTTTGCTTTCAGCTGGTCTTGGAGACCTACAACGTCCCCGAGCTGTCGGCGGGAGTCAACTGCACCTTCGAGGACCTCTCGGAGATGGATGGGCTGGTGGTGGGCAGCCAGATCCAGTGCATCTCTCCAGCTGCCAAGGAGGTGCCCCAGATCATCACAGAGAACGGTGAGTATCCCCCAGCTCCTCCACCTGCACCTCTCCCTCCCATCCCCGCCCCGCATCCCTGCGTCTCTCTGCTTCCTCACAAAGCAGGATTTGGCTCCTGAGAGCCTGAGGCCGGGGTGTGGAAAGCCCTGGGAGCAGGAGGGATGCTGGAGCTGCACAGCAGCAGGTCATGGCACGGGCTGTGTGAATGTCAGAGTGTTTCTGTGGGCACAGGAGTGCAAGGACTGAGCTGTGACCCCAGCACCTGCACCAAGGTGCTCGTCTGCGTGACACGAGGTGTTTGCAGGCTGCCACCGAGTGGCAGCTGCCCACATCCAGCAGAGACAAGGCATGGGTGTGGGATATTCCCTCTCCTTTTGGCCAGGCTGGTGTTACAGACCCAAGGTACAGGCTCTCAGCACGTCTCATCCTGTGTAGCGGCCAGAAATCCCTGCAGATCTGGACAGTCCTGTCTGTAATTTCACCCTGCTCCTCCCAGATTCAGGTCTGTGTGCTCAGCTCCCTGTCTCAATTCCTGGCCTTTACTGCCTTCAGCTGTTCCAGGTTCACCTCTGGCTCCTTCTCCTAAAGTGGCCCAGCACAGAAAAGTACCTTGTCTCCAAGGATGCTCCCCCATCCACCACTTCCTGCACTTTCTCCTTTCCCTGTTCTAACAAACTTTCTGGGTAATTTCAAGAACTCCTGTGGCTCTTTACAGGGACTTGCTGTAAAACCTTGACCCTGCTGATCACCCCGTGAGACACCGAGAGGATGCTGCCAATTTTTGTCCTTGACTTCCTGTGAAAATTTACAGCAAAATTTGCCTCTGGGGATCCTCAGACCACAGAAAATGAGGTGACATGAACTGTCGCCATCACCTCTGCTGCACACAGCTGCATGTGCTCTCCACTGCGGTCCCAGGAGGTTGTCACCGCTTTCAAGTCCCACTGAGTTATCACTCATGTTTGCTTACCCAGACAGGTGTCAGAAACTCTTTCCTTGGTATGGACATCTGTCCCAGAACAGGCTATCATCAACCAGCAAACAAAAATAGCAGTGGAAGGTGGAGACAGGACAGGAGAGAGAGATTTATCTGCAGTGTGGCTTTCAGGGCACCCGCAGCTTGTATCAGCTTGAGAGCTGCTGCTCTGCACCTCTGCAGAGACCAAGTCCTCCCCGCAGTGCCAGAGGCTGGATTTGAACCAAAGGATGTGTGACTATCACACCTGGGGCCATCCAATCCTCACATCCTGGTTTGGAACACAGGAAAGACGCTGGAAAAGTCTTTAAGTGTGTCAGAGCAGATGGGCAGCAGAGCTGGGCACTGGCAGCAAGATGTGCTCAGTGGAGTGTGGGGGGTGTGAGTGCCCCAAGGTGGGTGAGTGAGCACGAGGTGCTCATTGTGACCCACTGTCAAGTTCGCTTTGGCCTCGTTGATTAATGAATCTTTCAGGTGAGGAGGGAAATTATACAATTATGGGATGGTTTGGTTTGGAAGAGCCTGAAAGTTTATCTCATTCCAACCCTGTGCCATGGGCAAGGACAACTTCCACTATCCCAGGGTGCTCCAAGCCCCATCCAACCTGGCCTTGGACACTTCCAGGGATGCAGGGGCAGCCACAGCTTCTCTGGGAATTCCATCCCAGGGCCTCCCCACCCTCACAGGGAGGTTTTTCCTCCTGCTATCTAATCTAAATCTTCCCTCCTTCACCTTAAGGCCATTCCTCCTTGTCCTATTACTCCATGCCCTTTTATAAATAGCAGGGAAAGGGCCCCCCAGGTAAGTCTTGAATTAAACCTGGGTCACTTCCCCTCCAATCACTGCAGTTAATGCACCCACTGATTGCCCACCCTGAACTGTGGATTTGGTGCTGTAGGGAGAGGCAGCAGCTGACTGCCCAGACTGGGAGCAGTGGGAAAAGGGATGAGGAACTGGTGTGGAGGAGCTGAGGTGCAGATGGGTCTGCTACAGAAATGGATGGAAGCCTCTGGAAGTGCAATGGATCCTTGTCCTCTCACACTGAGATGGGTTCTTTGTAGCCACAGGCTGAGGGGAGTGGAGCTTGGGATGAGTGGGGTGAGTGAACGTGGAAGGAATGTCCACAGGCCTTTTTTTCTGGGAACATTCAGTGAACCAGCAGCATGGACCAACTTTAAGGACAATATTATATTTTAATGGCCTCTGAATTCCAGACACCTGCACTCGTTTTTTGAGCTTAGCTTTCCTACTTGATGAATTCAGCCACCAGATTTTTGAAATTAGACCTGTTGCCATCCTCCAGCCCAGACTCTGCTCCCAGGTACAATAATTTCCAGTGGTAAAGACACACTCCATCACCCCATAAGAGTTGGAGCTGTGCCTGTTGGAGAACTGGGCTCTAGAGGGATTTTATAACATTTTTGACATCTATTGAGGACAGCCCAGCCAAGGTGCTGTGGGACAGCTCCAAGTTCAGGCTGGTGGCCTGGCCAACAGGGCTAACAGAGCAATCACACCCTGATGTGTCTATTTTTTCCCCAGGTGACCATCACATTGTCCAGCTTCAGCTCAAGTCCAAGGAAACAGGGATGACCTTTGCCAGCACCAGCTTTGTCTTCTACAACTGCAGCGTCCACAACTCGTATGTTCATCTCCTTTGGTACCATTTTCTCATAGGCATGTGTCCCTCAGGAAGATGTTAAAGTGTGGAGGTGACCAGGGCCTGGGGTCACTTGTGTGGTGGCCAGAATGGTGGGTTCCTCCTGAGATGGCCCAGAGTGTGGGGACCACTTGTTCTGCGGGCAGAGCACCAAATTAGGAGCAATTTGCCACAGAATTGAGTCAAAACTGAACTGTGCCCTCAGCACATCTTCCCTTATCTTCCTATTACTCATTTTTTGTGGATGTTTGGCTCCTCATAGGCACCTCCAACCCTCATCCATGCTGCCAGTCCCACCTGTAGCCTTCCCCTAGTGGTTAACATGGATTTGGACCCTCCAATCTGGAAAAATAACGCTTATGGTTCCTGCAGGATATGAAGTGAACCCAGCTGATTCCCTCAAGACCATGTTATCCGTGATGTGAGCTCCTTCCCTGCCTCTCTAAACCCCATTTTCTTGGGGTTTAGCTGCCACCCAGGGCTGCTCAGGAGCTGCCCCAGTGGAGCAGATCCACAAATCCCTGCAGAAAGATGCCCTTGGAGCAGGTTGATCCACCCCTGAGCGAGGCTGAAGCAGCTCTGTCCCCACCACTGAGCCGTCAGAAGTGCCAAGAGCAGATAATTACTGCGGCTCAGCAATTCACAAGGAAAGGCAAATCCTATTTCCATGTTCCTGCTGCTTTGACAAACAGTGTCAGAAAGCAAACGTTTGGGGGGGGGAGAGCAGGAGAGATGGCGCTGTTAAATATTTATGGCATGTTTTGGTTTCTTACTTGACAAACTATAATACGCTATCCATTTTTAATTCGATGTATCAGAGCGAGCGCTTGTTACCAATTTGAAGAATAAGTTGCTGTACCAGAGCTGAGAGTGGATTGGGGTTGAGCAAGATTTCACAGAGACAGGGGAGAAGGGGATGTGTCTGCCTGTTGGGCTCACACAGGAGCTCTGGAGCTGTGTTTTTTCTCTCCTGCCCATTAAAAACCCACTGGCACGTAAGGACCAGGAAAGTTCACTTCCCTGAAGTCTCCTCCAGGTGCTCTCCAGGTGCTGCAGCTGCATAGAATCATTAAATTGCTAAGGTTGGAAAAGCCCTCTGAGATCACCAAGCCCAACATCAACCAGCACCACCATTAAACCATGTCCTCAAGTGCCACCTCCACATGTTTTTTTAACACTTCCAGGGATGGAGACTCCACCACTACCCTGGGCAGACTGTTCCAGAGCTTTACAACCCTTTCCATGAAAAAAAAATTCCTAATATCCAATCAAACCTCCCCTGGCCCAGCCTGAGGCCGTTCCCTCTCCTCCTGTCCCTGTTCCCTGCCAGCACAGTCCGACCCCCCCCCGGCTGCCCCCTCCTGTCAGGGACTTGTGCAGAGCCACAAGGTCCCTCCTGAGCCTCCTTTTCTCCAGGCTGAGCCCCTTTCCCAGCTCCCTCAGCTGCTCCTGGTTCTCCAGACCCTTCCCCAGCTCCATTCCCTTCCATGGACATGCTCCAGCCCCTCAATGTCTTTGACATGAAGGTCTGCAGAGTGTGAATGACCAGGAATGTGCAGAGAGCTGGGTTTCATTGCTGCTGAGCAGGCATCATATTAAATGTAGAGAGAAGTGTGATGTAGGTCCAAGTCAGTGCTGTAACACAGCCAGGGGAGGTGTTTGCAGCTCTGACCCTGCACAGCCCCCGGGGCACAGGAGAGTAAAACCTTTGAGAGAGGTGAGAAGGAGGGAGTGGCTCTTTCCTGCACCCAGAGTGGGTGATGCCCTAAATATGCCCTCTGCTTCCCAGGTACCTGCTCCAGTAGTCTCTACTTCTCTTCTGAGATGAAAAAAGTGAGAATACAGTTAATATATTTGCAGGAACCTCATCACCCTGATCAGAACTCACACCAATAAACCTGTGGGACACAGCGGGAGAACATTCCCTGCTTCATCTTTGGTTTTCTGGCTTTGGTACATCCCAGTTTGTCTCTGGCCTCTGTGTCCTGTGTGGGAGAATTAACCAGATGGGATTGTTGGTGCCCAGGGCAATCAAAATACAATAAATATTTATTATTCCTCTAGCTGCAATGATGTGAATGCAATCTAAATTATTTAATCATGCGAGATATTTGGGATGCCAGTGACAACCAGCTCAGGCCAGGGCAAGTCTAGCAGCATCCTGCTGGTGTTGGCTCAGTGCAAAGCCCGTGTCCTCCTGCAAAAGCAATGTTTTCCAGGCTGTATTTCCCTCTGGGAAGGGCTGTCAGGACCCAGCTGGCCCAGTGACTGCTCTCTGTCTGTGTTTCCAGGTGCCTGTCGTGCGTGGAGAGCCCTTACCGGTGCCACTGGTGCAAGTACCGCCACGTCTGCACCCACGACCCCAGCTCCTGCTCCTTCCAGGAGGGACGAGTCAAGATGCCCGAGGTAGGCAGGGGCACAGGGAGCGTGTCACATGCCTGGGATGCTCAGGGCTGATGTCACCTTGCCAGTCCAAGAAGCCTTCTCCACCTCCAGTCCCACCCTTTCCCTCCTCTGCTTGCCCTGCCCTCTCCCTCTGCAGGGATCTCCTGTCCCCTCTGCTCTGACAGACCCCCAGGGACCTGCTCCCTCCCTCTTGCACACCACAGGGAATGTGGGACCTCAGAAAGGCATCACAAACTCCTGGCACTGAAGGTCTGGGAGGGATGGAAACACTGCTCATGCATCTCCACCAGGAGAGAAGGAGGGTACCTTCCCCAGGCTGCTGAGAGCTGGGGAGGATTTAGGGCTTTGGCCATGGGGTCAGTAGAGTCCAGCTGTGTTTGGAACACCTCTGGGGCTCTGTGGGTTTGGTGCCTAATGGCAAATGCATCTGACTGCCTCCAGATGAGGCCAGGGGATGCCTCATTGCCACTGACTGAGCTGAACTGGAGCTTGGGGAGCTTGCATGCAGAGCTGCAAATGCTGCCTGGCTGGTGTTGTAACCAAGGAGCCCTTGCAGGCAAGTGCAGCTCAGGAGAATACAAATAGGAAAGCACTTAATTCCCACATGTAGTGTCTTCATACTCCTGTGACATCCCCATTCCCTCCCACCCCTTCTGTAAATGCTGGTTGAGCTGTCACATCTGTGCTGGTTGAGATGTCCTGCATCAGACGTCCTGACCTGCTGTGGCACTGGGAAAAGCCATAAATACTCATGAGTTCTCCATCTACCAGGGTTCAGGGTTTTCTGTAAAACTACTGGAAAACCTGTGCTGAGGAGCTGGAGGGTTTGATGCCCTGAGCTTGGTGGTGGGACATGGAGGAAAGGCAGCCCAGGGTTGTCCCAACCAGAGGGGCCCTACTCCCTCTCATGGAGCCTTGTCACACTTTGGCCAGTCCTGCTGGCCACAGATTTCTATCCCTTCCACTCCAGGCACTGTAGGAACCTCATTTTCTTGCTGAGTGAGATCCCCTGGGACCCTTTGTCTCAGTTTGTTGTTGTGCAATGTCACCACTGTCACCACTGCTCTCCTCTGGTGTGCCTCATGTACCAAGGACCCACCTTCCCAGCTCCCACCTCTCCTCTCCTCCAGTCCTCTGCCCTAAGTGAGATGCCTACAAACCTCAGTGCATCTCCTCATCCATCAGGAAGGAGATCATGAGAATTATCCCAGTTTCTTAGGGGATGGCACAGCCACTGGTCTTTACTTTATCCTCTCCAAGGTGTTGCTCTGCAGAGCTGGGGAGGAGGCAGAAACTCATGAAATGCTGCCTGTTTTATCTTTATCACCTCTCTTCTAGTTCTGTTTCTGAAAGATGTCCTCTTCAGGAGACAGCTCCGTTCTGGGGGGCTTTGTCTGTCACTGGAGTTTGCTCTTTGCCCCTTCTACCCCCTTTAACAGAGAATTTCCTGCTAAGCTTTGTGTACTCCCTTTCTGATCTTGCCAAAGTGAGATTTTCATGGCAGCAGGAAGAGGCACAAACCTGACCTTGGAAAACCACAATTGATCTGCAAGGCAAGGACAGCATCATGCAACACATGGATGCTACACTGGGCATTGCTAACGGGGGCTGCAGCAGCTTTTTGCCTTCTCTGGGCACAAATGGGAGCTCATTCCCCTGGGATACAACATTTGGAATGATCTGCTAAGCTCAGGAGCTGGTTTTGCTGTCTGCTGCACAGAGGAAGCTCTGGAATGACAAAATCTGTGAGGATAAAGGCCTTTCAACCCCGAAAACTTTCAGAGCTTGCTTTGTGCCCGGAAATGTGAGAAATGCCCTACAGCTTCAGGGTCCTTCTCATTCCCTCTGTGTGTTTGCGGCTCTCAAGGGCTGGGCAAGGATGGCATCACAAGTGCACTCTGACAAATGGATTTACAATCACTCTGTGGCCAGAAAGGGTTGTTTTTTTGGTTAAATGGCACTTTGAACAAACGTTTATCTCCCACACTTCTCTTGAAAAGCCATCTTCTCACTGACTCACCGCTCTCACCGAAACTTCCACTGCCTATTTTTTACTGTCACCTGTAATTCTATCATTTTCTGTCCTGTGCACTCGCCTATTTGTTGAGTGGGTTCTCGGAACAATAGAAACCACTCAGTGCCTTGAAGAAGCCAAGCCTGGCTCCTCATTGCCAACCCAGACCTTCGCCTGGTGCCTGGTGATGCAGCGTGACTCACGAGGTTGTCAGGCCCCAGTCTGTTCCCATCTCCAGCAGTGCTCAAAGTGCACCCTCACCTTGAGCAGCTCTGTTTTTCCTGGCCTCTCATCTCCATCCTCCTTTCAATCCTTTCCTCTCCCAGCATTCAGAGCCCTGGAGGATGAGGAGAGGGAAGGCTTTGCCACCACCCAGGCGTGAGCACCTGCTAAGCTGGTAAATCTCAAGGAGGTGCCGATGGGAAGCGTGGGGTGGTTGGACCATCCCATTTCTCTCTTCATGAGTTTGCTGAGCAGATTAACTTGGGCATCTTCCCAAAACAAATATTGGTGTTACTCTTTCACATGGACCCGTGCCAGAAACTCCCTCCCTCTGGAGTCATCCCTGCTGGCACACCAAGCCTTCACCCTCCCCCTCACCATGGCCCTCACCTTCTCTTGCTACGCCCACCCTCGGGTGATTTTTTTCCCTCTGTTTGCCTGTACAGCATCTTGCCATCCTGTGGGAAGAGGCTTCCCACTCTCCAGATGGCCTGGGCCACAAATGGGCTCGTTGGGCTGGCACCCCTCAGCCCTGGGCCAGTCTGGAGTGCTCTGAAAGGAAGGTTGTGCCCTTGAGTCCTCCTGACTCCATCATTTCCTTAGGATGCCTCACAAGTTTCTGGACCCCCACAGGCTCAGCCTTTCATTTAGACTTTATTCACATTCTCTGAGAGGATCTTGGGGTTTTTGCTTGTATTTCATAGTAGTATGAGTCACTGATTAGCACAGGATGCTGGATGGATGTGACACTGATCCAGAGGGACAGCAGAAAGGCTTTGACTACGACCCTCATTTTCCAGAAAATGCTGTTACCTGCCATCCAAGGGGAGCCTTTGAGCTGCCTCATGGATAGCTGGGACCAGTCAGCCCCAGGCTGGGAATGGCAAAACAACCAGAGATGGAGAGAGGACAGAAAGTGCCTGCTCCCTCACCATCAACACTGAGACATGACTTTTCTTACCTGCCACTTGTCAGGTGAATCAATTCTGTCTGCAACAGATCTGGATCAGCCACTCTGGGAGCCTTGGGAAAGCCCATGTTTGCTCTAGTGAAGAGCTCCAGCTTAGTCATAAAGCAGGAGTATTTATGGTTATGGCACTGATCTTAATCACAGAGGGTTCATGATGTCCCCGGATGATTTGTGGAAGAAATACTTCACCTTGGCGTGTAATTTCCCTTTACAGCAGGTTTTTGAAAGCCAGGCCCACTCGCTTGAAATATACTGAGTGACTTCTTGCTTTAGAAAGGGGAGCTGATATTATCGTTACTGAGGCAGGAAGGGAAAGCTCAAGGGAAAAAAAGGACATTTTAATACTGAAGTGGGTTGTTGTTGTTGCTGCTGTTGTTGTTCTTCCCAAAGAGCTGATGGAAAAAGTGGAGAGAATGAGTCTCAGAGACAGAAGGGAGTGGACTTCTTGGCCACTTTTTCTTTGCCATCCTGTCTCTGCTTTTGACATCTGCTGCTGACCAGAGTAAAAGTCAGAGTGGAGGCTCAGAGTTCGAGCACAAACCATTGCACTGCAGATTCACACACTGAAATCAACCCTTCCCTATCTGACACAATCACCAAGCAAGAGAGCTCAGCCACTTCTTTCTGTAAATGGGCAAGACAGTCAACAAGAACTAGGGGGAAACTGAGGCAAGAGGTGTAAAATGATTGATCTGAGGGTCTCTAGTGTGATAGAGGCTGTAGAAACAACACAGGCTCCTGATATCAATTACCCAATGCTGGTTGTATCATCTGTCTTGTCTCCAAGCAGATCTGCTCTGATCCAGAGAGTAGTTTTGATGTCAATGTTTCTGTACAAGGATAGGATGCTGGGATAGTCTGCTCTAGTTGATGGGAAAAAGGAATAAATCTTTTATTTGTGCCTTTTTCTCGACGATGAACATTATCTTGTTCCAGGCCTTGCAAAGATTTTAGCTTTGTGTAAGGCAAAAAGAGGGGGAAAAATGGCAAAAGCCAAAAGCAAGCCTAGATAACAAATCTGTTATTCACCAGGTTTAACAGATACATAATCATTTAATTACCTTGAAGGAGGTTTTCATCTTTCCCCGCTCAGCCGACATGTGCGTGCGCGTGTTTTTCTTCCTCCCCCAAACAAGCCTTTCATTAAAAGGATTCTCATCTGCTGCCTAAAAAGGGAAGAGAAGAAAAGATCTCGCACCGAGGTGTTTTATGTCGAGTTGTACGTGCTAATGACAGCAAAGCTCACATAAAAGGAACAACTGCTTCAAATATTCATTTGTCAGGAGCGATGGGGAGCCCTGAGAGCCGCACGCTGGAGAGCAGCCGCTGAGGAGCAGAGCACGGCTTTGCCCAGGGTTTGCTCCTGCCTCGTGCCAAACCTGGAGCTGTCCTGGTGGCCTCCACCACCAGTCTACTGATTTAGCTCTGCCCCGCTGCTGGTCCTGCTTGGGAAGGTGTTTGTTGGGAAACGGGGTGGAAGGAAGGGGGAAGAAGGAAGGTGGAGAGTGATGATGACAGCTCAAGCTGAACTGAGGGACATCTAAGAAGCATTTGGATAATGTCCTTAGTAACAGGCTTTAAATTTTGGTCAGCTCTGAAGTGGTCAGGCAGTTGGGCAGGATGGTGGTTGTAGGTCCCTTTGAACTGAAAATGCAATATTTTATTCTATTCTACTCTATTAGGTCCCTTTCAACTGAAAATATTCTATTCTATTCTAGTCTAGTCTAGTCTAGTCTAGTCTATTCTATTCTTCCATTCCATTCCATTCCATTCCATTCCATTCCATTCCATTCCATTCCATTCCATTCCATTCCATCCTATCCTATCCTAATTTATTTGTATTAATGCCCACATCTCCTCATCACGGACTTCACAATAAACTCAGCAGTGCCTTCCCCACCCTGCTGCTCCCTCTCTGTGAGACTCAGAGAGAACTTTGCCCCAAGGTCTCCAAAAGTCAGGCAGGTCTCCAGGCCCTCCAAATGTCCCGCTTTGTCCCCTTTTCAAGGTGCAGAAGGAAGTCACAGCACCCACCTCCTCCCAAAATGTACCCCAGTGAACCGGGCAGCTGCACTGGGGAGGGGACAGAGGACCTGCTGGGCCATCGGGTGAGCGTGGACAACTCCTTGCTCCCTTGCGTCAGAAACCCTTCTGGTGATGCATCTTCAGCTGTTGCTGTGGCAACTGCTCGGTTTCCATCCCTCTCCTCTTTCCAGCTTCACTTAACCCATCCAGAGAGGCGACTGCTGAGAGCCTCGGCACGGAGAGAGGAGAAAACCCATCCCTGCTCAAAAGGACGCGCCTCTCCTTTCTCAGGGGCTGCAATGACAGCTCCGGCGAGGCCAATCCCAGAGCTCCAAACCCTTTCCTGGCTTGTCAGTTATCCCCCCATTTATCCTGGCACCTGTCTATCATTAAGGGGAGGGTGGGAGGTGGAGTTTCTATGGCAACTGCAGGCAGCCTTCCTGCAGTGCTGTGAGCAGGCAGGGGCACCGGCAGCCCCCCCCGTGCAGGTGGGATCTGCACACATTTCCTGGCACCTGCAGCACAGGGGGTTGGTGTTTAGCATCTATTTCACTCTTAGAAGGGTTTCCAAGCACTTGGGGTGGAGTTCAGTCTGCTCTGCATCATGCCCAGAGGAGGCAGAGGTAATCCAGGAGGAGGCTGCAGCTGATGGTTTGGATCCAGCTGTGCCTTGGGACTCCTGGTGGTTTGGCATTTCAGGCTGTGGCATTTCAGCCCCCGTCCATCGTTACAGCCCTTTCCCAGAAAAGGAGATGTGCCCTGTAGTGGGTACATCCTCTTCAGAGGGGGTGCTTCAGATAATAATGAGAGGAAATTAAACACAGAAATTGGAGGCTGGACAAAAAGCTTCCCCCTTGTACACGGAGTCTTGTTAGAGCATGAAAATACTGCTCAGAGCCAGTGTCAGAGCCACAGGTTTTATTTCAGCAGATGAGAGTTTTATTACTGACTCTGAGTCGTCTTGGACATATTCACCTTTCAGTGCCCCTGATTCCCTCACACCGTCTGATTTGGGTAAGCACTTCCAGTTAATAGGTGCTTGTACCATCCTTCGTTCCTGGAGCTGTGATCTCACTGTGGGGGCTGCTCATGAGAAGCCTTTGAGCATGTACCAACAAGTTAGATAATTTGCTGTTGTTTGCCAGTCGCAGTGACTTGCACTGAGGTGAAGAAAAAGATGAGTGTGAAGTGGCTCCTTCTGTTATTTTTGGGTACCTTTTGCCATCTCTGAGCCTTTCTGCCCTGCAGTCATCCAGCTGGCAGGGGAAAAGGCTGGTAACCTGTTCCTTTTCTGCAGTAACTTTTAGCAGAGTTTCAGAGATTTATTGATTCATAGAATCCATAGACTGCTTTGGGTTGGAAGGGACCTTAAAGATAATCTCATTCCACCCCCCTGCCATGGGCAGCAACACCTTCCACTATCCCAGGTTGCTCCAAGCCCCATCCAGCCTGGCCTTGGACAATTCCAGGGAGCCAGGGGCAGCCACAGTTTGTCTGGGCAACCTGTGCCAGGGCCTCACCACCCACAGAATAAATAATTTCTTCTTAATATACATGTCATCAATCTAATATCTAATCTATTTCTGATAATTGCGGTGGTGGACTTGCAGGAAATCTGTCCTGGTGCACAACAGCTCCATCCTGTCTCCCCTCGTGAGACCTCCAACCAAACCACCACAAGGCACAGATAAATGATGGAAAAATGCCTTTCTGAGAGCAGTTCATGCTACCTTAATTCACATCTCGTTTCCTTAGAGCTCAGCCTCACCTTGTGAGTGACTAATCGAGGACCTGCTCGTGTGATTTCGAGGAGCAGCTCAGGGAGCTTGGACGGAACGAGAGATACGAGAAACATCTGACGCTCAGTACTGTGTCCCTGCTGTTTTTCACAACAGTTGGGTTGCTCATCTTTGTCATGCAGGATTATCTATCCCACAGGACAGAGTGATCTCAGAATGCAGCAGGGTAATGTTCATCTGTCCTCGCCAACACAGCATCCTTGAAAAAACACTGGGAAGAGCTTATGTTGTTTAGAAAGCCTAGCTCAGTGCGGTGCCATTGTAATGCCTCAAGTGGCTACAGGATTTTCTGGCTCTCTGGATATCTGTCAGGACTGCTGGGATCCCTGTGGCACCCCGCAGCCTGGGGGAGGAAGGACAATTCTCCATTCAGACAGTCCAGGGTGATGTCTTGGCTCGGAAGCCAAAAGATTTTGCTTTTCTCCGTTGTAGCATCAGCTGCATTCACTGCTTTGGGGCCTGGCCAAGGAGAAACATTCTCAGGATGTTGAGGCTGCAGATAGGAGGTGAGGCTGGAATGTGTCTCCTGCCTTGCTTGGGGCATCTCCAGGAGGCCAAGCCCACTCAGCCTTCCTTGACTTGTCTTTAAACACGAGTCCATTTGCTTTGGCTTGGGTGTTATCTCATGCTGTCATGGATCTCGGGGAGAGTGAGGATGATAAGAGCTGTGATATCGTGGTCCTGACCTTCCCACTGTGGATGCCAAACTATGATGACTCCCTGGGCTTCTGTCCTGGTTTCTGAAGGAAGTGGGTTTGCATCAACATGACCTCTGTGCAACTTCCTCTGTTCCCATCTGTTCCTCTGTCTCCTCTGTTCACTTCCAAACTCATTGTCCATTCTTGGCCTCGTTGGGCCAGAGGCTGGAGCTCTCAAAGTTCCAGAGAGTCTGGAGTTCTCACATTCCTACTGACTCTGTAAAAATGTGCAGTTTTAGAGGAGAAATAGACTTTTGGTCCTCTCTCAGGAAGAGAGAGTTACAGCTTGGGCCCAGCCCTTGTCAGACCCCAGAAATCCCCATGTGAGAGTGTTGTCATGGGAATGCCTCCCACTTCTGAGGAATTCTTAGTCAGATAATGTCCCTTACATGTGCCAAACCCATTTCTTGGCGCTGGTTAACAGTGAACTTCGTTGAGGAGTGACAGGTCAATGTCATTATCATAGAATCGGAACGATTTGGGTTGAAAGGGACCTTAAAAATCATCTGATTCAACCCCTCTACCATGGGCAGGAACATACACGGAAGTTCTTGTGAACTTCTAGTAGAAGTCCTTATAGAAGGACAGAAGGCTGGCTGGGAAGGGTGCAGATTTATACAGTCATAATTAGAGAAGGAATTAATTACTGTTTATGAGCTGCCTGTGCTCTGCTCCGTGCCTTCCACAGCTTTGCACAATCCAGTTTTCCTGTGTGAGTTATTCAGAGGAACTCTCTTACTTAACCAGGGTTTTCCTTTAACAAATGACAGATTGCCCAAGTAAATACATGGCTTTCTTGTCTCTTGCACATACACCACCTTCCTCAATGCTCATATTCATATTATTTATGATTTCCAGTTCAGGAAACACCAAGACTGAAGCTGCTCACATGTCCCCAGTAGCTTCTTTCCAGCGAGCAGATGGACCTCATGACAAAACCATCGACTATTTTTGTCACTAGTCCACTCCCCTAATCCAGTGACCAGAAGGCTCCTGCTCTCTGGATCATTACTTCTCCTTCTGAGAGTGTGTCAAAGCAGCAAAGGGCTGAAGGAAAGCTAATGTTGTGTCTCTATTTAAAAAGGATAAATGTGGCGCTTGGATAATTATGGCAGCCTGACCTTGATCCTCGTGAAATAATGGACCAGCTAAGAAAGACTCTATTAATAAAGAATTAAAGGAGGGTAAAATCATTAATGTTCATCAGCAGTGATGTGTGGACCGACTTCAGAGGCAGAACAGTCCTGGGTTAGGATCAAGCTCTCAACAGACCTGGGTCGTTTCCCAGCACTGCCTGCGTGGCCTTGGGGGAATCACTTTGCTCCCAATCACCAGGCGTGGGCAGTGAGCCATGGGAGGGGAGGTTGGTTATCTTCATTTAGATCCTGCCTCTGAGCAGCCACTCTCTGGTGATCAGCATCACTCATCACTCCCCAGCCTTCGCGACAGCGAGGCCAGGGACCCAGGGCAGCTGAGCTGATGATGTCCTGTCCAGCAGTGGGGAGGCCCTGGAAGAGGTCGCCTGGAGCAATTTTGGATATCCCATCCCTGGAAGTGTCCAAGGCCAGGTTAAAGCAACCTGGTCCAGTGGAAGGTGTCCCTGCCCATGGCAGGGGGTGGAACAAGATGATCTTTGATGCCTCTTCCAACCCAACCCATTTTATGATCTGGGAGGGAGCTGGTCTCCCTCCAGCTGTGGTATCTGTGCCCTACTCTGTGCAAGCCACCACTGAAATGTGCAGCTGCCAGCGGGCACAGAGCTAAAACAG